>JAXCGZ010002067.1:0-116393 GCA_037179515.1 Halocaridina rubra | reverse complement strand
TTCACAGATCACTGTTCCCTTCCAATATGAATGGTTAAATGTAATGTTTCGTGAGATGGCCACTTATGTGTTCTTTGTCATGACTGGCTACAAGTTCCGCCCAGCAACCAGTAATCCCTATTTTCGTGTCTCTGAGGATGAAGAAATGGAAGAAGTGTAAGTTTACGTACTAGATTGTGTAATTGATGAGACTGTTATATATATATGAATATATGCACTACCGAAATTAAAAACCTGAGAGAAAAAAAGGTACTGTACTGATAAGATAATTATGCTGTACTTATATATTGACTGGAAGAGGGAACAGATTTTGACGTTAGAATTTTTCAGGTCATGAGAAAAGGTTAAATTAAGAAGTATACATCTTCCTCTAATTCTTATAACAGTATTATGTTCGCAAAGCATATATTTCCCATGTTTTGTGCATTTCATGAACATGTGACTAGCTCTTCAGTTGGTACTTGAAACGTGAAATGTAATCGCGGGATCAGCAATACTGAGCCATTTGATCTTTTCATTTTAGGTTGACAACCACAGGACTGACCGAAGGAGTAACCCGTGTCAACCAGCATGGCAAAGAGCAAACCAAAGAGACCTTAGAAGTTGAAGTTTATGAAGATGATGAAGAAATGAATCTCCTCACTACTCAAGAATCCTCTCACGAATTTGATTGAGGGAAAATCATGACTAAAAGGTGTTGAATGCTTTAGATTCCTTTAACAATAAAAGGATGTATTATGTGAGTGAAAGCAGTAACAGTTTAGAAGAAAATAGGCAAATATTAGCTGTATATAATCTTCTTAGGCTTAGTTTTTCATGTATATAGTCAGTATGTTGCTGAAATAATAGGCACAATTGTGTTAGTAGAGTGGCTTTGTTGCAGTTTCTAATGTAAAAATGCAATATGAGTGTCTTTATTTTATGTTCTTTTAATTATAAATAGTTTGAGGTTTTAGAATCGGATGTTTTTGTTCTTGTATTTTTTCTTTAAATATATTTATTATATTATACCTGCTTACCTGAATACTGTAAATGAAAGTAATGTGGGTCACATCGTTCGCTCTCTTTGTAAGAGATACATTCCGACACTTCCCAAGAGTAGCAATGTTTCCAATGTGTGCTTTGGAACTTATCTATGTTTTTCATGCTCTTCCTGAATTGCTGTTACCTGTTCGACTTCATGTATTTTCTTTGCTTTAACCAGTGATTTGTTTAGGGCTGTATGGATCCTTTCTGATGCATTGTTGTGTTATAAAAATGTGTATAAAATTTTGAGTTTGGTTTTCTTTAATTTGAATATTGATATTTATTTATAAGGTTGATAATGATATATGGGCGTACATATTTTTTATGCAAGTACTATAATGAAAATAGAAAGCTATATAATTTGGATGTTTTTTCAAAAATTAAAGAGATAGTCTCTATAAGGGATAGCTTATTATATACATTAGGAAAACACTTTTTCCACATTTATTGGATTAATCACTTATTTTTTTTAATATTATTATTTTTCTATTATTGTGTTAATTTTCATAAAATTGTTTTTTCTTGCCAAAGTGAACAAGCTGAACAAAAGCAAAGACAGAATAAACATTAACGAAATTGATACTCAACTTCTCTGTAAACATAATCAGTCACTTGCATTAATAACTTGATAGAGAAGAATACCAGGCTTCCAAAACTAAATTCCTAACTAGACCTTATGTGTTCCTGATTAACCTTGTCCCTTTATGAAGGATCACTGTTGTTCAGTGAAAGTAATCAGAGTATGTTTTCCTTTTCTGCCAACTCATTCTCTTTCTTGCACACCTGTCACTTTCTGGGTGTAGAGAACTCTACTGCACAGGGCATTACACATTCTATCTTTTCTCTGTGGCATGCCATTAGTTCAAACACATGATAAACCTGCCTTATATATCATCTTCATGATTTTTTCATTATACATTCGTTCTAGATGTCCAAATTTATGTTTTTACTTTTTTAATTAAGCTATTCATGCTCCTACTCATGTTTGTAACTCGCTACTCTTGCAGTGAAACTCTTTGACCACAAATTTGTCCATTAACCTTCATCTCAATCTTGTCACCATACAAATTTTTTAATCAGGTGATGCTGTATTCAGCAGAATCTTGGGCTGCGCATATATAAATAATAATTGGAATTACAAAGTATTGTTATGAAGTCGAAACAGTAACCATGAAATGAATATAGACCATATTTAAGAAAAGAGGCAAAGCTACTGGTGACACTGAGTAATAAACGGAAGGAGAGTTCCTTATCAAAGCAGACTAAGGAGATTTTCTTTTTCTTCAGCTTTAACTCATTTCTCTTGGGGGATTATAGCATCATTCTTTCTACAGTACTGATCCTAGTGAGTGTTGAACTCTGAATGTGCTGGAGAATATGAAAATTGAATTGCTGGAGGTGAAGTGCCTCAAAACCTTTTGTAAATCCAGATGGTTTCATAGGATGAGGTAGAAGAAAGTAGTAAAGACGTTTGTGAGCAAAACTAGATTCTGTCTTTAACCAACAGCCATACTCCCCTTATGATGGGAGTGGCTGGGTCAAAGCAAAATACAGAAGCTCCCCTACTTACAAAACAAGTTACGAAAATTCTCACATATGAACAAAAACCTACCCATTATCTACCCATGTATTAATGTACTGTACTCTATTATTACAATATTATTGCTGTATATTTTATGTTTTGTGTGGTAGTTAAATGTCTTTAGCCTAAG
Organism: Halocaridina rubra; assembly: GCA_037179515.1. Taxonomy (NCBI): domain Eukaryota; kingdom Metazoa; phylum Arthropoda; class Malacostraca; order Decapoda; family Atyidae; genus Halocaridina; species Halocaridina rubra. Next base: position 113,655 of record JAXCGZ010002067.1, on the reverse strand, counting down.
TACTATACTGTTTTGCATGTGTATGTACTGTACAGTACTTTTATTTTTACCTAAACACAACTTCTGAACAATGTTACTTTCGGACGGACTTCTGGAACCTTACTCATTCTTTAATTGAGGAATGTCTGTATGTGGACTCTTTTTTTGGAAGAAAATACCCTGACGTGCAGGGTGAAGTGGATAGAGTATTCTTGCCCCATTCCCTTAGGAAGGGAGTTTTGATATCTAGAGAGCCTGGACAATGAAAGAATTGTGAAGAGAAATAGGTTGGGTTTGTAAGGTATTCAATCTGGATGTAGGATCATAAGAAGATTAAGGAATGGGGATATGATGCCCTATCCAGGAGAAGTTTTGACCTCAATGAGGCTGAAAGCTATGTAAGAGTTGTAAAATAAGTTGACCTGAAGTGATATACAACTCTGCCCTGACAGATGTTAGAGAGGGAAACCAAACCCTTCTATCGGGGCTAGGGTAAACCAGGGAAACCTGATACATGTTTTTTTATTGCATTGACAAGGGCTTGATTTTTTCAGGACTTATGCATACAATTGTTTATGAGTAGATCTTACCGTTCTAGAGATTTAAGTTAGTTTTTATATTTTTGCGATCATGCAGTTTTATTCCTTTGGTCACAGCAAGTAGGCTAATCCTCGTAAGCACTTATTTATGAGGAGAATGATGAAAATTACTTTAATTGCTTCACTTTGTGACACTAGTTTTCTCCGAGCTTCTCTATGAAGAGTGTTGAATTTTTAAAAGTATGCAATAATTTCTTGAAATTAGAGGTATTGAACCATAAAATCCCTCCAAAAATATAAATGCAATATATTTTACTTGTTATGTACATAGTATGAAAGCTTGGAATATGCAGATAATGTGATACTACCCTATATGTACTATATTCAGTAACTTCAGTGTGCTTGTATTGGTCACAAACTAATCCTTTAGATCCTTTTATTTCAAGCAAGCAGCATCACTTTCAGTATGTTGCAGAGATCCCTGTGTGTATGTGTGTCTTTGACATATAAAATCTGCATTAGGTTACCATCAACCTGATATTAGATGCGTTCATTTCAGATATTTTTACATTAGATATTTGAGAGCTAATTCGCAGAGGTGGAGGTTTAATATAGTATAATGAAGGTAGGACCAGAAAAATGGAATTCATGTCACACATTGAGAGAGTACTTATGATAAGTGATACTATTTACAACTTGCACTACACACTATAGGATTTTTTTATTCATATTTTTATTAATGACATTTCTGTAATTTCATTTTGTATAAAATATGGGTAGAAAATGTCGTCAATTAGGCTGCGTCATCCATTTACAATCTCTCCACTCATCCCTGTCTCTTGTATTTTCTCTTCCCTGCTACACTACCATACCGACACCCAATTTTATAACACTCTCCACCCATATCATTCTTGGTCTTCCTCTTGGACTTAATCTGCTTACTTCTGCTCTCCACACTTTTACTAATCATTCCTTAATCTTTCTTCACACATGTCCAAAGCACCTTACCACTTTCTGATCTGACTTATTAGACAATTTCCTTCCAATGCCCATTCTCCAACTATACCTCAACATTTTTACTTTGTCAATTCCTGACATACCTATCATACGTTTCAAACACCTCATCTCCTTATCATTCAGGCTATTCCATTCATTTACTAAACTTACCATGCCATCTAATTACTCACTGAATGACCATGATGATATTACGCAACCCTACGTTCACCTGTAATCTGTCATTCTCACCATTCCTGACTCGCACACATTTTACCACTCATAAAAACTTCTAGCTGCTTTCATCAGCCCTCCTCTTATTCCATACAGTTACAACATGCTTCACAATCCTTCTCAATTAGTCCTGTCATATGCTTTCTCCAAGACCATGGACATCCTAAAAATATTTCAGCCTTTCTCTAGTTACTTCTCACACTTCTGTCTAGCCAAAATCGCTTGATCTAAACAGCCTCTTTTCTACTCTGACCACATTGATCTTCTCGTATCTCTCTCTCTGTCGATTCCTTTCCTAATTTTTTCAGTCAACACTTGCCCAGATACCTTACCAAGCACACTCATTTAACTCATTCCTCTATAAGACTATATTCTTATATACCTACCTTCCCCTTTTAATGTGGGACTACGCATGCACTTCTTTAATCAGTCGGGACCCTCTCCTCCTTGAAACATGCATTCAACAATCACCATCAATTCCACTATTGCTCTGGCACCTATTGACATACCTTCACATGGCATCTCTAAAGATTAAGAAATCGTCTGGACTCGACAGTATCCTTGCATGGTCTCTTAAGGAGTTTGCAGATGAACAGGAATCTGTGTTCTTCAATCCTCGTTTGCCTCATTCAACCAATATGTATACATCATCTCAGAAGCACATATTAGTTCAGCCTGTTCCTAAGAATTGTGACCATCTATTCCTTCCAACTTATGACCTATTGCCCTAATCTGTGCTGTCATTCAAGCATTCGAAACTGCTCATTTCCCGCTTGAAATATCTAAGTCACTAATTCCTGATCATCAGTGTTGCTTCCACTAGGCAAGATCCACTGGTAACCTCCTGGCCTCTCATTCATATATGGTCATGTTCTCTGAAAAACTATGGGGAATCCTATGTCATTGCCATGGATATCTCTATGGCCTTTGACAAAGTTTGACACAAGACTGTTGGCCAAGCTTCTTGCTTCTGGCATTACCCCTTCTCTCTGTTCTCTGATTTCCAGTTTGCTTTCTACATATATACATATACATATGCCTCATTCCCCTTATTAAGGGGGGTGGCCGAGCCAAGAAATGTGCATTCACCATGATCCACATATACCTCAACCACTTCTCCTAGCTCCTTGGGGATAAAGGGTTGCCACATATTCCCCCTTTCCACACTGCTTGGGTTATCCACAAGGTAGGCGGGCAAGGATAGTCTACAGTGAGGCCCCACAGCCACTGCTTATGCACATGGCAACTCCCCTCAAACCCGTCCATTGCAGTTTGCTTTCTAATAGTTTTATATTTGCAGTTGTTGATAGTGCAACATCTGGATCATTCTCAGTTACCAGTGGTGTTCCAAAAGGGTCTTTTCTTTCACCTACTCTTTTCCTTCTCTTCATCAACTATCTTCTCCAGTCTCCATCTTCCTCTCATCTCCACGCCTTTGCCGAAGAGTCTACCCTTCATTTTTCCTCTGCTTTTGCTTCACGACCTTCGTCTGCTTCTCATAATCTGTTAAAATATTATTTTCAAGTATCAACTCCTCTTTACAGAGAGTAGCTGAATGGGGCACCCAAAATTTTGTTACATTTAATGCTTCCAAGCACAATTTTTGGTTATCACTTTATCATCTACTCCTCCTGGCTTCCCTATTGTATAGGAAAATAATGAAACATCCTCTTTTATCTCTGTTAACATATTAGGAATTCAAATAATTTCTAGCTAATCTTGGAGAAGTCAAGTAATTCCAATTTTATATAGCTGCATCTAAAAACTTGGGAGTTTTAAGGCTATCAGGCTCATCAGTCACCCTTCTACTCTGGATTCTCTTTCTCTGCCAAAATGTCTCATCCCTTTCTCTGTTCTGTTGATACTACTTCCGTCGCTGCCTTTATGAGTTGGTGACTTACATACTTCTCCCGCTGGCAGGCTTTGTTGCGCTTTCCAAGTTTCCTTGTCTCACAGATACTGTGTGGAGATTTGTAACTTGTGGATTGGTTGGCGAAGTGACTGCTTCTTCCCTTCCATCTCCAGACTCAGGAGATCTCCTTCTCCTTTTGTCTTCCCTAACTCAAATGACCTTTTTTCCTTCAAAAAACTGATTTGTCATCTCAGGGCCTAGTCCTGCATTATTTCTAGGTCTTCATTACTTCTACTGCTCTTTCTACCTGTCCTTTTCCCATTGTGTATCATTCTCTTATTTCTTCCCTGTCCTTGTACTGCTGCCTTTACTTTATCTTAGTATTTTCTTGCTGCCCAGGCCAGTGATAGCAGTATGCTTTCTTGTCCTGGTGTCACACATAAAAAAAAAATACAAGAAGCCAGTAAAGTTTGACCCAGTAATCTGTAGTAGAATGCTGTACTTGCTATTGTGATCAGCATATTTCTGATAAAATAATAGTAATACTATTAAAAACAATAGTTTGTTTGCCAGAATCATCATTCTACTTGAACGCCAGTATCATCTTTAAGGCATGACATAGAACCCACAAATATTGTGATGTGAGCGGTTTTACGTCATGAACTCCCTCTTTTAGTAAGGGCTAGGATGGTGCCTTCTTATGAAGGACTTTTGGTTTTGGCAAGTGTGACCATTATCCAGAGTGAATGCCCTTTAGCCTCAGACCATGGCAGGCAGTGAACCCTCGGCCTGACAAATCAAAGACATGAGTGTAACCACTCGGCCCTGGTGACCACTTAGAACCCACAAGGATTAAAGCCTATTAAATGATAGAGTATTCTTGAGTAACAGTGATAAATCTATATGGATGATATATAAATATTAATACAGTATAAAAAATAGAAAACTTTCCGAGGACTCTGGATCAGTCGTTAATTCAATAATTATTATAATAATAATAATCTATCTATAAAAGAGTCATAAATCCCTTTATAAAGAGGGATGCTGAATCAAAGCAAAATACCTTGACTCTTTGCAGGAAGATAAGACAGGAGGAGATTCCCAGTCCCCTTGCTCCACCCCGTTTAGTTGACTTTTACAACATGCAGGGGATCGTGGAGGAAGTATTCTTGCCTCCATCCCTTAAGGGAATATAATCATAATAAAATAGTATTGCTCCAGATTACATATTAAACTGATTTATCTATTTTTTCAATTTTTCAATACATAACACATGTCTGCTAGACAGCAGAATTGATGAGACCACAGTGCTGTGTGGTTGGAATTTTTTCTTGGTCCCTCCCCATCATTCTCCTCACCTATATCCGACATTCCCGTAGCATATCCTGCAACCGCAATCATATTTTACTTTCAGTAACACAAAATATTCAGCTCATCTCGCTCTCATCTACTAGCAACTGCCAATCTGCTCTCTTCTCCCTCTCCTCCTTTCCAGAGTTGCCTCTTACTCTTCACTTTTTTTCAAAGCATCTTTTTATTTCTTTCAAAAGTCTCAAATAAACATCTGCTCCTCCTCACATCATTTTTCCCTTGGCCTATCTCATGTGCAGATCACTAACTTCTTTCCATGTATACCTCATTTTCCTTTTCATTCTTCTCTTGGCCATTCTCACGTGCACATCACTAACTTCGTTCCCTGTATACCTCATTCTCCTCTTCATTTTTTCTTTGGAACCATACGTCATATTCACACTTTTTTCCTACCACTGCCACACACTTTGTATCTTTCCACCATTACTTTTGCACACTTCAAAGCTTCCTCCTATAAAATTCCTCCATTCCTACACTGGCTTATCAATCATTTCTCACTATATCCAGAAACTTTTCAGACTTGACTGATACTCAGATTTATTTTTTTTCTAATTCAGCTCAATTTCTTTCAGCACTTCTTTTCCTTCCTCTTCGCTCCTTTTCCTCCACCTTTCATCTGCTTTCGATTTCTTTCAAAGGATAATGATCAGACAGTTTACTACTCTCTTTTTAATGCATCACATTCATAATTGGCAATCAACATCTTTCTCTGAAATTGCCTATTTATTATAATCTGTACATTTCCATTCCTTCTAAGCTCATCATGTCTCCTAATTACATCATTTTTCCCTCCATTTTTTTTCTCACTAACTTCCTTCCTACAATTTACATCTCTTGTATCTTGCTTGCTCCAAATCTGCACTTTCTGAGAACCCACCTCTTTGGATACTCTTTGGGGTTTCCTTATCAGAACCCCCTAAAATACTTTGAATGTTTTTGAGAACAAATTAGGAGGGGGGGCTATATCCAGCCCCTTTCCTCTAGCATATATGTCTCCTATTACAACACACTGGCGGAACATGAAGTCAGTATTCTTGTCCCCCCAGAGAAAAGAAATTGTAGAGAAAGAGAGAATGAATTTGTGAGGTAGAGGTTGCTACATCTCGCTCAGACGGACTCCATCCTCTACACAATAAAGATGAATATTGTAAACTACAAACATTGACCCTTCGTATATCCTATAATACACATTTCTTTATAGTATCAAGTGTAGGGAGTGTGTTTGACTTTGATGCTCTTTTATATATTGTGAATTTGTTTTTCTCATCACATGTCATACTGTGTAGAAATTTTGACACCTTTGTTTTGAGTTTTCTCACCTTTGCTAGTCCTCTTCTTCCATTTTTAATTGATAGAATCTTAGGCTTGGCTGTAGCTTTCTTTGCTATTTATGTCTTATTTTGTGTATGAGTACACATAAACTTTTTGTGCTTTCTGTTATTTGGGTTATGTATACCATTATACCTATGTATTAATTTGCGCATTCAATTCTTCCTAGAAGCCTATGAAGCTACCTTTCCTGCACATGAAGATAGAAAACTTGAGTCCTGCAGGTCTGATTCTGCGTGAGATTCAATATATACAGTACAGACGCTCCCCAACTTATGAACATTCAGAGATACGAACTAAAACCTACCAATTATCTACCCATGTATTAATGTATGTACATTATTACTGTGCTGTATTAATACATTATTATTACTGTATCAAAATTTGTTAATGCTGTATTATTTATGTTTTATGTAATAGTTAAGTGTCTTTAGCTTAAGTACTTTGCAGTCCTTTATTTCTTTACCTAAATACAACTTACAAACAATTCTGCTTATGAATGGACTTCTGGAACCTAACTTATTACTAAGTAGGGGAGTGTCTGTATATGAAGTTGAGGGACTCCTGATTTGGATATCGACTCTTATTATTACTTTAATCATGATTATTGCTACTTATAGAGCTATATGAATATCTGATTTTCTGTAGTCCATTAACTTCATGCCTTCTTATTCTGTATCTGTTCAAGTTACTTGTCCTCTGGGTATCATATTCAATTATTTTTCCCAATAGCTATTGCTGCTTATAGAATAGCTTAAAATATATATTTAAAGTCTTTGTGTACTTTGTCAACTTCTTGCCTTTTTACTTTTTATCTGTAATAGCTACTAATTTTATTAAGTAAAATGGAATTACTAATTAAAATAAAGAACTTGAATGACAGAACTGTTATTACATTTGAGCCCTTGAGAAGCAGATCTCTTTGAAGCCAGCAGGGTGTAGCATATCAACTAAAGACCCGTGTCTTTCCCACTCATTCACACTTGCTCTATCAGTCACCGTCCTGTGAAGCCATCTGACTTGAAAATTTCTTCTTAGGCACATCATGTCCAGCTTTTGTTTTATTTTCTCCTGGATTTCCTTTAAGTGCTACATAGCAGGTGCATTTTTACCATTATCCAATTCAATCTTGGTCTAGTTTTATATGGATCTCTTTAGTCATTGCCCTCTGTAAATTGTAGTCTATGACTAGTCATATTTCCTCGATTACCCTCTGCCTGTTTTTCTCGTGAACTATAAACCTCCTCAGTTACTAATATAGTTTATTTTCACATATCTTCCTAAGTCTACACCTGTTTTAGTTTCAGTAGAGAATAGCTATGTGCTTTCTTTCTGACTCATAACCTCCCCCCTTCCATGCACATCATTCTACTCCTCAACCTATTACTCTTGCCTTTACTTCTTTCATAAATCAATGTATGTGTACAGACACTCCCCAACTTATGAACGAGTTAGGTTCCTGAAGTTCGTTCTTAAGTAGAATTATTCGTAAATTGTGTTTAGGTAAAAAGTACTGTACAGTACATACATATGCAGCAATGTACAGTGCTAAGGCTAGAGACACTTAACTACTACATGAAACATAAAGTATACAGTATTAAGGAATTTTGATACAGTGATAATATTGTAATAATACAGCACTGGACAGTAATATATACATTAACACATGGGTAGATTTTTGGTTGTATCTGTGGATGTTCGTAACTCTGTTGTTTGTAAGTAGGGGAGCTTCTGTGTATATGAATAAACAGATCTGTAGATAGAACATGTCACTGATTAAGGATATTCATTATTTTTTGTCTTTGCTTTCATATTGTGACTGAAGACTGCATTTAAGACCAAACAGTCCTGTTATTAAAGATGGTAATCTCTCATTATGTGAATCTACATAACTCATCGAGGCATAGAATCTTTTAAGAAATATGATTTTAGATATATCTAACTTTTTATCTCTCATGTAAAACTTGTAACTTCTTTTATGTTTCTTCTTGTTGCAATGTCAACATTTGTATGTCTGTTTGAGATATAGTATCTCTCAGATAGATGAATAGTATATGGCTGGAATTATTGATTTCTGACGATGCAAGTCCCTTAACAAGTATTATCTCTTCTGTAATAATGTTTTTATTTTCTAATACTTTACACTTCAAAATGTTGTAACTTATTCAAGATAGCATCATACCATTGATAAGCAGTCTTGCATGCATTCGTGGGAAGATTTCAGTGGATGATATTATTCAGAATGTGTAATTGTTTTTGCAATATGATTTTCTGCATCACCTGTGGCCTACAGTAGTTTCTAATATTCAAGTGTAATATTCTTTTATCTTAGGATTACTCTTTATTTCTTTCCTTGTTAAACTGATGTTTAGGATTATTCCCTTATACATTTAACTTATTGCATTTGTTTTTGTTTGAATTCATCTCCAGTTCTTCTCTCCAGTCATATGAGGTTGTTCCAAAGAGAATATTAATTTCTTACATAGTGCTGCAGCGTGATCAAGATGGTAGTGGCACTGTGTAACATTGCCCTTCAGCTTTCTTGTAACACTGGCTACATGACATTGTATCATTTAAGCATCAAGCTACTAGCTGTAGAGTGAATGTAGGTTTAGTGCATATGGGGATTTGTTGAAATCTGAACTGTGAGGGATCTTGCAGAGACATATATTTGCATAGCATACTTCTTGAGATTGAGAAGAAATAGTTTTGAAATGATTTAGCAGCCTTAGCTGTACACAATCAGGAGTAGTATCGACATAAACAACTTAGGAAGAATATACACTGCATACAAATCCAAATATGGATGGCCTTCCTCATTAATGATTGAAGATTATTTTGAAGTGTGAGTTAACATTAAAGATTTAAGATGTGCATTGTAAATCTGTACCATGTTTAATGACATATGATTAAAGAGAGAGCAGGGACACACTTAGTAGCTTATTGAACATGCGAATACTGATGAAAATTAACTGAAAATTCTTTCTTAAATGCTTTCTGCAATATGAATCAGAATTTAAAGTAAGCAGTACTATCAAAGTCCCCTTCTTCAAATCTAAGAAATTTTTCAATGCACGCTGTCTCTACCTCATGACCTTGGTTATTAATGTAGATTTTTACCTCCAATAATTCATTCTTTCTATCTCTCTTACTCTACCTTTACTTCCTGTTTGTCCTCAGACTAAGTACACTAATACTTCCTCCATGTACACTAAGACTGTCTCCGTGTTCAGGTTTATCATAAAAGTTAATGAATGGGGTGTAGCGATGAGAATGGGAATCTCTTTACTGTATAGTATTCTCCTGCGAAGAGTTAAAGCAGTGCATTGTCTCAGCCTACCATTATACAGCAGCAACTGCTACCATAGTAAATAAATACATATTCCTGGAGAGATTCTGCTGCACAGCTCTAATATTGCAGATATCTTGTGTCAGATCATAGCTGAGCTATTTAGAAAGCTGTTTATCTAATCTATGGTTGCTGTTAGTTTTACTAGTTTTCCTTGCATACTGTTTAATTTCCTAACTGTATCATCAATTGATTCTTACCTATTGCTATCCTATAAGCAGTTTTATAGATTTTCATCAAACATAATATATTACTTTGATTGATTTCTGTTGGACTCCACTGTCAGATGGTAACTATCTCCAACTAGTTTCTCGTATGGTTATGTGTTGCACTCTTTTTTGAAGCCTGCTGGCTAGTACAGTGGTAACGCGCTGGCTTCGCATTCACGAGGTCGAAAGATCGGTTCCCGTCCAAGACCGAGAGTTTAAGCTGTTTACTGGCAGGAACTGCTGTGGTTGGACACCACAGTGGGGGGCTGGGGCTTTCCCTGGCTGACGAATACCCATTGTATTGAAATGGAAATAAAGTTTGTTCTTATGTTCTCTTGGAATTTTATCTTAATGGATTTTTAATTTAATCATTTGTCAGTAAAAGATAATTCGGTACTTAAACAAAAAGATATTAGGTGGAGATTATTCTATCAGCATATCTTGTATATTTTAAGGAACAACCAATGTAAATTTTGTTAAGTAGGACCTTCCACACTTAAATCTGGTAGGATGTTATTGTCATTCCTTTGATCCAGGAATGCAATGTTGCTGAGTTCAGATGTCCCTTATCTTATGCTGTATGCTTCTACCACTTCATGCGTAAGTCATATATCATGTATATTCTAAAGCCAAATTTGTAAAAATTGTGTATACAGTACTTTGCATATAACCTATGCTTATCCTTCTTTATACTTTAAATCGTATCTAATTTACTTTGCTGTTTTTACACTGTACTAAATGCTATGTAAATATATGTAAGAACTACAGTAGTCGTTATAATGGATTTTTTTGGGAAAATATATAAACTATCTTATTTGTTTTCAATATATTCCTCACTAATAAGATTGCAGGCCCAATGTATATCATATCATAGGGCATATATGTCTCTAAACCTGAAAACAGTAGCTACTCGTTCATAGTCATATTGCATGTATAGTACTGTATATCAAGGTATATATTATAATACTAACACAGTAATTCTTTTCCCTTTTGAAGTCAAGCTTCAGGACAGTCAAACCTTTATACATATCCTAGCTAGGAAAGGTATTGTTCTACTGTTTATCTCCTTCATCTGATGATGTATTTACATCATACCTGGTTTCCTATATAGCACATGCATAGTAGAAGCATAGTTTCCTGATTCAAGCATATAGATTATATACAAATTATTAAGAAATGAACTTGGAACTACAAGGTAAACTGTATATATTTTCTATAGTTGTAGACGTGATTCATATAATGGTGTTACTTATTATATAGAGGTTAAGTTTATATGTACTGAAAAAGTGTTTTGACATGGGAAGACTTACGCATGAGTGTTTTAGTCCTATCAATTACCTGATGTCATTTTCATCTGTAGAAAGTGGTCCTGTGTTTGATTTGCTAAACTTATCATGAGGACTTTGAGATTTCCTTTCAAGAGCCAAAGATCTATTTTAACTGCTGCTTCTATTTTCTTTCATATTTTTAAAGAATTTTATGATAAATCTGCTTATTGTTCATGTATTAATTCTTTTCATATGCATATATGTACTTGTATTCTAAAAATGGATTATTAATAATTAATTTTTATTGCTTTAATAGAACTTTTTATTTAATTATATTTAATACCAACTTTCTCGAATACTCAGGGATTTGCAAGAAGTATACAATCCTTCTAGTCTCTACACGTTGTAGATGACATCTCAAATGGATAGGGGAGCAGTGTTTACATCTCAGACTCTGTTTTCACCACAAAGCATCGAATGGATAACGATGGGCGTGGTATGATGCAGCCTTGATGCTGCATTTTTTTTTTAATTCTGTGACAAGTCCAACTAACTTTGGCAGGATAAGGCATGATATATAACAACAACAAAAATTCATTATGTAGGTAATGTGTAATGTTATTTTTTGCACACTTTAAACTTTCATATTACGTATAATTGAGGAAACAGAAAATCAGTAATCCACAAGAAGACTACCAAGTCACACTGTTTTGGGCCAACAGCTTCGAAAATTTAAGTTATTGAAACAGAGTTACATGATATGCTTCAAACCCTTCCATTGTCCCATAGCACAATAACACAGACGAAGCATATTGCTGCTAACAAAAGATCTACTGCATCTTTTCTTAAGAACTCATTGAAAAATGAAACTTCTCCTTGACAAATTTTTTTGAGAAAATCCCTTTATTTTCCTGGGTGAAAAGTCAGTGAAATGAAATTGTTACAACTGTGATAGTAACTCTCAGCAGATACCAGTCTATTACCAGTTGAACCTACCAGTTGAGTTTTGCTAGACGTGTTATGCACTAATTTAGCACTTTTTGCGAGCCTCCACTACTTGTCAGGTAAATTTTTCTATTCATTTATCTTATACTTGTCATATTTACTTTCAAAATCATTTACTGTTGTGACATTTATATGTGTTGGCAAACTGTACCAACTATTAACTACTCTTTAAGAAAGAAATATTTTCTTATATTGGAGCACTGTTTCTTGTAAGTCATACAAGTATGACCCCTTTTTTGTATTTTTTTTTTTTTTTAAATCATGTCGACAATTTTATATTATACTCCTTTCATTATCTTACAAACCTTTATCATATCTCCCCTAAACTTCTCCTTTAATCCCCAGCCTGTTACATCTTTCTGTATAAGGCAGATTACATAATTAGGGTGGTATTTTCATGGCTCTTCTCTGAATTCTTTCGATAGCTTCTATATCCTTTCAGAGAGTAGGTGGCCAAGTTTATACTGCGTACTCAAGATGGGACCGTACATATTGTTTATATAAAATCTTTGAGTTTTCCTGTATTCAAATATGTACATGAGTTTTTTATTATTCCTAGCATTTGACTTGCCTTTTTTTTGTTAATGTAAGATCTTTGCTGATGATACTAAAATATATAGATGTGTATAATCTCCAGAAGAAGGAGCCATTTTACAGCAAGACCTGTATAGACTGATAAATGTAAGGTTATGTATTTTGGAATTGGAAACTGAAAATGCAATACACTGTGGATTGAAATTGGCTGTCACAGAGCATGAGAAAGATTTGGGAGTGTACATAAGCTCAGATCTGAAAGTGGAAAAGCATATGCTCTTCCACTTTCAGATCTGAGCTTATGAACAGATCTGAAATTGGAAAGATCTGGAAAGGCAGAGATTATATCTAGAAGAGTTAACTAGATTTTTGAAGTGAAAGAGAAAGTGAGTAGGAGAAAGCTTTTTTCTGTGTGAGGAGAGTTAGTGGGCCACTATCACCATTGAACTATTAGGGCAATAATAATAAGTGATCTTGTAACATCTGCAGAAGCAGTACGTTGGTATAATATGATGCCTAAGTTGGGACAAGATGTGAAAAAAGTGCTTCAAAAAGCAATATTTGAGTATGAAAGGGGACATCCTAGTGCAGTCCCAATGGGTGTTGGGAACGAGGAGGAATGGGTTATGTTTAAACAAATGGAAGATAAGGTTTGAATGAAGTGTATATTTCAATGGATAAGAGAAATTGTGATGGATCATGCCTTCCCAGACTAACATTTCTGTCAATGGAATGCCGCGACACATCTTGGATATGCTGCGGTTGATGGATATTGAAGTAAGTGAGTTAGATGAAGATGGTGAGGTACCGCTACGACAATCACAGTGAGAGGGATGGGCAAATTCTAGTAATGAAGATTAGACTGATCTAGATATAAAGGATAGGCTTGGTGCAAATTAGCATAGTTAATGTTATATGTTAATTATTGCCTATATTGGTTTCTTTTATGTTTTTGTTTTGTATCAAAGACTTTTTTGGGCAGTTTAATATCTCGTTATGTATATATAATGGAGTGTTAACTAGAACTTGTATGGTGATGAGAATGGTTGTGCTGTGGGGGTAGGGTTTGAAAGTATTCTTGGCTGAACAGAGAGGAGAGACAAGGAATTATTGGAAAATCCGTGTTGAAAATTTTCTGATGCTTTCTTGGTTTGTGTTGGCTTCCTTTGTTACTTTTTTTTTTTTTTTTAGTGGACTCCAGTAATTAGTTCCTCGTATACTTTACTTCTGGACCTGTGTCCAGGGCTAGTATTGAAGTGTCTGTCCATTCATTTTCTCGTTTTCCATACACAGTATTAAAAAAAAAGTATGAAGCTCAATTTAAATGAGTAGGGATACTTAGAGATACTTTACTAATCTTTAAGAACCCCTACGGATATTTTGACAAACTATTAGTAAATTTTCAAACAAAATCCCACATTTTAAATGGCAACACTGGCTGTTGGCCGACAGGGATCCCCGACCTCAGCGGCTTTCGTTGTTTATCATGACCAAATACATAAACAAGTTCTATTCCGCATTTTCAAAAGTTTGCTTAAGTTAGAGTGACTTTTGTTGTAGGGGAATACAACAAGACAATTTTCGTGAAAGTTGTATTTTTAAAGTGACTAAAGTGGTTGATTGTTTAATGTCTTGGTAAGTTTTATCCCTGTAATTCATGTTTAGCCATGAAGTGGAGATGTCATATAGGGCCCAATAGGCTTCAGAGTAATGCTATTTAAATATATAAATTCATATGAGACGTAAGGGAATAAGGGCTTGCAAGGGACAATGACCCTGTTTAAAAATGAGTCAGAGCAAAACACTTAAAGATGATTCCATTTCAGACCATTCGTTGTGATTCAACTGATAGTGTCTTCTTGTGGTCATTTTCTGGAGGTTATTTTAGCTTTAAATGACCCACGTGACCTTGTTTATACTTTCACAACAGGTTCAAATCATTAAGTAGTTCGACCCTAACCTGTATGATGGGGGGTTACGCCCCCCTGGATAAGAGGTTAGGTAGGTATTTTTAGTTAGGATAGTAAAAAATTGTTTCGTATGCCTATTGTCGCCATTTTTGTAGTGTATTCATCCGCCAGTTCTCTAGTTAGAGCCTATCGCCATCTATTGGTAGGTTTTGAACATTGGTATGGCCCGCTAAACTGTAGGTGTTCCTAGGAATGCAATAACTCACTGCCTAGGTTAGAGAGAGAAAAAGAAAGGCTCGCATGGTAACTGTGATGGGAGGGCTAGAGCCACTGGGTAAGATCCTTTTTATGCACCCTATCTATTTTGGGACTAAACTTTTTTTTTCTGATAGATTTTAGTGTGTTTTGAATAAATCTGATATTTATTTTCTTTGGAAATCATTATTTTTACTGCTAGGGCAGAAATTGGTGGGCAGTGGTGGGTACTTAAGTGATCTAAGCTATCTAACCTAATGTTTGTAATCTAACCAAAACTAACTTAACCCAACCCAAATTTGGAGCCTCACATACCTTTTCAGGTAGGCTATGGAAAGGGTGAATGAATCGAATCTTAACTCAGTAATTTTTCTGCTTTATTTATATACTGGAACCAAGACTCCAATTGCCCAGAGAGTCTGGAAAATACATTGCCAGTATGAACAAATGGCTGGAATTATAGTTTCATCTTTCTTTTTGGGGAGCAACTCAAATTCCTGATAGGCTACGCCACCATCGCAGATAGACTCTTGAAAAATTCACTTTAAGGGATCTAAGCTTCAAATTTGAATTAGGTTAGTTAAGCTGGATTAGGTTAGTAGTCACCATGGCAAAGCGGTAGCGTCCGCGACTCTGAAGCGGCAGGTCGAGGGTTCGTGCCCCGCCACAGTCTTTAGGTTAGCAAGGGCATGCACTCAGGGTAACTATTACCTCTGCCAAAACAAGTCCTTTGCAAGAAGGCAACCATCCTAGCCCTTGGTAGAAAAGGGAGTCCATGACGTAAAACTGGCTTTAAGCTCTTTAGGTTAGGTTTTGTTAGTCAAATTTCCACCGCCATCCAACAGTGGTATTTTTCCACCGAGTCGATTGCGCTTTCAAAATCAATAGCTGTCACCAACAGTTCTTGTTTTCTTTCTTTGCTGTTCGCAATACAGTAGTCCAATAAGAACAGGTTGTCTTGCAGTCTCCTTCCTGATGTAAATCCTGCTTGTATCATGCTCATCTCTCCTCTCGATATTATGTGTTTTACAACCTTTTCTTTTGCTAAACTCATTAGTAGTGTTTGTAAGGGTGATTGGCCTGTACAGTAACCCCTCGTTTATCGCGGGAGTTCGGTTCCGGTACTGGCCGCGATATGTGAATTTCCGCAAAGTAGGAACTTCTTAAAAAAAAAAAAAAAAAAAAAATTTTCTTTAAAGATGATTATGACACCAGGACGGGCCAAAAAATGATAAAATAAAACAGCCTTTATCAGGCTGTAAAGAGAAACAGAGATGGAGAGTGTAATGACCTGTCAGTTGTGAAGGGATTGTAAAAGATGTGTAATGAATATCCAAATCTCTGCTGGGTTTTAATATACCTCTGCATTACTTTCACGATGTGTATTCCAAAAATTCTCCTTAGATCTTATTATTATTGTTATTATTATTATTATTATTATAATTATTATTATTGGCAACAATAATTTTCCTTTGATGATGATTGTGGAGATTATTATTATTAGCATTATTACTATTATTATTATTATTATTATTATTATTACGAATATGTAATTAAACCATTATTTTTAGAATAAATAATGTAGTTTTGGTTGAATGAACAAGAGTTAATTAAAGATGTCTCTCTCTCTCTCTCTCTCTCTCTCTCTCTCTCTCTCTCTCTCTCTCTCTCTCTCTCTCTCTCTCTCTCTCTCTCTCTCTAACATTCTATTCTACCCACCCCCACACTCTCTAGGGAGGGGCACTGTACACAGATATTAAAGTAAATAACCCAAGAGATGTACAAACAATGATGACCCCTTAATAATAATAATAATAATAATAATAATAATAATAATCTCCACAATCATCATCAAAGGAAAATTATTGTTGCCAATAATAATAATAATAATAATAATAAGATCTAAGGAGAATTTATGGAATAGACATCATTAAAGTAATGCAGAGGTATATTAAAACCAGCAGAGAATTGGATATTCATGACAAATGTTTTATAATCCCTTCACATCTGACAGGTCATTACACTCTCCATCTCTGTTTCTCTTTACAGCCTGATAAAGGCTGTTTTATTTTATCATTTTTTGGCCCGTCCTGGTGTCATAATCATCTTAAATTTTTTTTTTTTTTATCCCCCCAAAAAATCCGAGATGCACTGAATTCACGATAGGTGAACCGCGAAATAGTGAGGGATTACTGTATTCCTTTATTATTGGTCTTTTTAACTTCAGGATCATAGTCGTTTTTTACTTCCTCCAATCATCTGGAATTTCGTTGAATATTATAACATTTTGTCAGTATATCTAGACATACTGGGTTTTCTTGTTGCCTATTTATTATTTCCCCTTTTATTCCATCTGGGCCTGGTTATTTATTAGTTTTTATTTTACTTAGCATCTTGCTTACTTCAACACTATTCCAGGTCTCCCATTTCATTGGTCCTCCTCTCTGCCACGCTGTCTCACCATCCAACATGTCCATATGCTCCAATAGTTGTATAGGGAAGTTTTGACCTGTATCTTCCTGGATATATAGTAGTCTTAGGGTTCCATTTCCCTCTTGTTTTGTCTCAACCATCAGGATATCCTAAATGATAAGCCTGTTCTATTTTCTACTTCCTATCCGTTTTATCCAAGCTTCGTTTTCCTTCTTCACTTTTCTTGCTTTTTTATTGCTTCTCATCTACCTCTCATCTGGGTCAACTTCACCATAAGAGGTCGTATTTTTCCTTCCTGTCTTCTTCCTAAACGATAAGCCTGTTCTATTCCTACTTCTTCAACTTTCAACTTTTGCTTGATCACTTCTAAGCAAATTTACTTATCTTTTTCTTCCCTCTCTTAGGCATCATCATTTTTGCTTTCTGGCACATTGGGCACTACTACATTGTTTCTTCTCTTTTCCCTTTCCTCCTTTTCCTGCAATTCTTCCATTACATTTCTGGTGACAGAACGTACCAATTCCTGCTCTCTCCTTTCACTTCCTTTCCATTTCCCTCAAATTATCCTGAAATAATTTATTTTGGTTCTTAATAGCCTCCAGTTCTTGTTTTACTTCTTGGATATGTGACTATCATTATCACCACCACCTCTGTTTTGCTTTTGCTGTTTGCTTAGCTTGTTCCATTTATCCTCATGCATCCTTAAATTCTTAATCAATCTCTCATTTTCCTCCTTTATTTTATATTAGTTCCTCATTCATCTCCTTTAATTTCTTTGCATCCTCGTGGTTCGTCTTGATTTCAGTTTTACAATCAGAACAATGCCAGCACATACCTACTATCTTCCCTAATTCTAGGTACAAACTTTTTTTCACCTCTTCGTATTCTCTATGGTACCATCCCTGGCTTCCGTCGCACTGTAGTCCTTCATCATTTTGGGATACGATGTAAGTGCAGACTTTACGTGATATATTTTTCTTTCCTTCCATTTTGCAGCTTCCGCAGTTTTGTACTTCATTCATCTTCCCTAGGTAGCCGCATTCTTTACACCTTTTTTTGTCTTGCTCCACTAGCTCTATCTGTTGTCCACTATCCACTATTCATATATAATATATGTATGTAAAATATAATGAATTATGATGCCTTTTGTATTGGTGGCCATTTTGCTTTCCCCACTTCCTGCCAGCCATCTTGTTTTCTCTGCTGACTTCCTGTCATCCATCTTGGTTAGTGTGAACCTTTTGACTCTGTGTGGCCATGTAGGATGGCAGTCCACTGTACAGTCTTCCCAGAATAAATACAAGATAGCACCATTGTGTTTGTGTTGCCATTCCTCATATATTGCGCGAATCAACAGTTAGCCCAAAGTGCTTTTCATCTGTCTCTCCTTCTTGAAGCAGCGACTCTTGTCCAGTGGTGCCACATCTGAAAAATATGAAATCTGCTGCTCCAGATTTGGTCCGTTCAATCCGAAGTCCGTTAAATAGAGGGATGTGTGGATGTCATTAGAGCAGTTGTAGTTCTTAGTTGTTATTGTGATTACGCTTTGGGGGAGTTTTGTGGTTGGTGGAGTAAAAATAAATCAGAGTTAATTTAAATTAAAAAAATCTGATTGAAATGAAAAAAAAATATTTTTTTATTTTATTAGAAAATTCTTTATTTTTCCCAACCCTTACTGCAACAACATGACTATAATCTACAACATGACTATAATCTACTGCCTAAAAAGAGAATTTTCAATGAGGTCATGAGCCCGTAAACAGTGGTTCAAACATTAATCATATTGTTGATGAGGAGGAAAATAATGATATGGATATATCATTTTAAAGGGGTCAAAATTGTGTTTGTGGACGGTCTGTTGCAGCAAAACTCGGAACATCTACAGTTTAGCGGGCCATACCAATGTTCAAAACCTACCAATAGATGGCGATAGGCTCACAGTAGAGAACTGGCGGATGAATACACAATAAAAATGGCGACAATAGGCATACGTAACAATTTTTTACTATTCTAACTAAAAATAGTCACCTAACCTCTACTGGAACCCCCCATCATACAGGTTAGGGTCGAACTACTTACTTGAGCGGAGGGGTGAGGTTGTTGAGCGGCATGGCCCGCTAAACTGTAAACTACCCCAAAACTCTCTCTTGTCAGAATGGTCACTGAACCTAGTATCATATATAGAAATCAAGAAACAGATTCATGAGTTTCTGTTGAAATTGATAGCTGTTGGCATATTCACGAATGGTTGGAGTTTCTGGAAGTCGACCTATATGTTTTCTTTAGTGATCTAGCTTTTGAAGGATTTGGAGTTTCTTCAATCTTTTCGAGGTTGAGCTGAATTGATAACCTCTTGGTGGCTCATGATTTAAGAAAATACTGAATAGGGCAAGTTGCAATGTAGAGTTGGAAAATCTGATCCTATCTCAAAAGGTATCGTCATTAATTGAGATCCTCTATACCAACTCTCTTTTTCCATTATATTTAGATTTTTGAAAGAGTTGTTGTCTTCCTTCTTTCCTTAGAAGATACTATCATTTTTCTTGAACTCCACATTGAAATCTACAAGAAGACAGTATTTACCTAACCTAACTCATAATTGCAGCAACACCACACTGACAAGTCTATTTGAAACTGGTGGACAGGGTGCATAATATGTGAATTTATGAATGTGCATGAAATTTGAAATTATATATGTTACTGGCAGGAAAGTGCCATTTTTCATGGCCCTTCTGTACTATGTTTCATTAAATGGCCACCCATGGCGCGATGTGTATTTGAGGATAAGGTCAGAGAACGATGTAATAAGCTGTCATAGTATTTAAGGCTTTTTTCTACATAAATACAAGTACAAGCATCTGCAAATGAAATAAACAAGTGTAAGAGAATTAGAAATTATAATTACATTTAGAAGGTAAACAATGCTAAAAAAAAAATCAGACCACATTAGGAGAAATATTATAACTTTCACCCCCACTGACAAGAAAATCACTATATGAAAGCATACAATGTATAATGGTTTATAGCAATAAGCATATATTACTAGAAAGTATACTATAAAAACATTCAAATACTATAATTTACAAATCTAAGTGATTTGGAGGTCAACGTTGGCGTTCAGATCTACGCAAAGGTACCGGCATCTCGTTTTCAGGAGAGAGTGAAAGATGCTGAGTTCCCTAGGTCATTTGGACGCCAGAAGAATCAGGTCGAAAGGCATCATTTAGTTGATTCTTTTCATTACTGTTGTATACTTGTCTGTTCACAATTTCTTCACTTTCAACAGCTGGAGGATGAAAATTATCATTCCTGTGAGTAACATTCCAAATATCATTTGCTGGAGCCAGGTGTCGAGAATTATCAGTCTTCTGAATTATATTCTGAGCATCATTTGCTGGAGCCAGGTGTCGAGTTGATTCAGTAGTTTCCCTGCCATTAGAGAGACGTATGTGGGCAAACCGAGCATTTGCTTGTATGAGTTTTGCCTCTTCAACAATAGGGTCATACTTGAAATCTCTGACATGACGTTTTACAAGGACAGGTCCTGGGGAAGAAAGCCTCGTTGGGAGAGAGTATCCGCTGGTTGACCGGCATTGAAAAGTAAACAGGCACTCATGGGGTGTAGCATTTGTAGCTGTTGGAAATAGAATATTAATTAAATGCAAGGCATCCTCTAAAACAAGCTCCAAATGAGAAACAGGTAGATGTTTTGATTTTAGTGCAAGAGCAATAGATTTCCAGATCACTTCATTGTTATGCTCCCACTGACCATTGCTCTGGGGATTATATTGAGTAGTGCGACTAGTAGGAATCCCTCGGCTGTTGAGAAAATGTCGGACGTCTGCTGACATAAACGAAGCTCCTTTATCATAATGGATGTATGCAGGCGTACCAAATATTGCAAACAGTTTACTAAGACATCTGATAACAGTCCGAGAGCTCATATCAGGGCATGCAAATGTGGATGGGAATTGAGAAAGTTCGTCAATAACAATCAGCAAGTACTGATTCTTTGATGAGTATGGCAGTGGTCCTTTATAATCAATACTAAGTCTTTCAAATGGAACCGTTGCTTTGATCAATTGATATGATTCAGGTTGATAGAACTGTGGCTTACACTGAGCACAAACTGGACATGAGGAAGTTACCCTTTCTACCACCTGCACAGAAAAAGGAAGGTTTTGCATCCTAACAAAATGCACCATTCGTGTTATACCAGTGGCAGAGTGAATTGTGTAAATTCAGTAAAGTTTCTTTACCCACAGCAGAGCAATACACCCTTGATGATGCATCAGCAGGGATATTATCCTTGCCTGGCCGATATTGAATGTGAAAATTCTAACAGGCATGCTCAATTCTCTACCTCTATATTTTGTCATTTTTTTATTTTTCCAGATTACTTTGAGTCCAACATAAAAGCCACTGATTTCTTATTGGTAATAAGATTAAAATGTCGCCCGGTCAGATAGTGACGCCATTTGCGAAGTGCTTCTACTATTGTACATGCCTCCTTTTCTATAGCAGAATGTTTCCTTTGGCTAGGGCTAAGAGTCCTAAAAAAGAAGACCACGGGTCCTTCTAACTGATTCAGAGTGTCTGCCTAAACATGCTCAGATGCATCTGTCTCCACCACAATTGGGATATTTTCATCAATGGATTGCACCGCCAACTTCTCAAGTTTAGTTTTAAAAATTTAAATACCTCATTAGCAGCTTCAAAGAGTGGAAATGTTTTAGCCTGAATCAAAGGAACAACTTTCTCAAAGTAGTTTGCTATTCATTGTGAGTAATATGAACACATACCAAGAACTCGACGTAATGTAGCAATATCCTGTGGAATGGGCAAGTCCCGTAATGGCTGAAGACATTCTGAATCGGGTTTAATCTTCCCATCAGAGACCGTATTACCCAAGAAATCTACGGATGAAACTCAAAACAATCACTTATTAGGATTAAAGGTCAAATTTGTCCGCTTAGCAGCCTCAGTGAATCTTCCTAGGATAGTATCATGCCCCTCTTTAGTTTTCCCACTGACAGTGATATTGTCAAGATACACAACAGTATTTGCAAGATCACTGTCAGCAATAAGTTGGTCTGTTATCCTTTGGAAACAAGCGACACCATTGGTAACCCCAATGGGATCCGAGTAGATTGGAACAGCTGATTACAAGCTTCAAGAGCTGTATATGGCTTGTCCTCATTACATATTGGAATTTGATGATAGGTAGACTTTAGGTCGATTGTGCTGAAGAACTGATACCTAGCCACTTTATTCACCAGTTCATCAGTTTTTAGAAGAGGGTAAGCATCCAACAGCGTAAATCAGTTGATAGATCGCGAATAGTTTACAATCATTCTTTTCTTTTGTTGTTCACTAGTTGTGACTAAACCTTGTGCTCTCCAAGAGGAATTGCTAGGTTCAGTGACTCCTTCTGAGAGAAACCTCTCTATTTCTGATGAGATAAATCTTTTATCAGGTTCACTGTATTTTCTTGACTTAACAGCAACAGGCTTACAATCATCAGTCAGACTTGCAAAAAGAGCTTGAAGAGGTATGATAAAAGTTGCCAGTCCACACACATTAGTGGAGGTCTGTCTCCTTCAAATTTCAAGTTGACACTTTTATGTAGATTCATAAAGCTCTGACTCAATATAACATCCTTGCATAGATCAGGAAGCACAGACAACCTAACTCTGTGATAGTCATGGCCTGCCAATACAACATGCACCAAGCAGTAACCATATATCTTAGTGCTCAAGGATGTAGAAGCCATGGAGACAATGCAAGATGCAGGGTGCACATGAAGATTTAACCGTGTAACAAGTGATTCACTCACAAAATTCTCAGAGCTACCTGTCTATCAGAGCCTCAACTATCCTTCCACTCAAATTAATCTTAAGAGTAGCTTTAGAAAGAACACCAGAGGAAGCCACAGTTACAGTAACCAATGTTGATGATACAGTAGCAGCAGATATTCAAACCTTAGAAGACTTGCACACTCTCGCAAAATGTCCTATTATTTTGTCACACTGATTACAAGTTGCTTCACGAGCTGGACAGTTGATGCGGGGATGTCTTCTATTCCCACAGAAAAAGTACCTTTGCCCTTTACTGACAGCAGCTGAAGCATGGCTAACATATCTGGAAAATTTGTAATGACTGTCTGACTCATTCATAGCTGGAGGAGCAGCTGCAGCCACACCAAAAGCCTTTTGTGGAGTGGAGTAAGACTCAGAGCTCCTCTGTGCTTTATATAGACTCTAGCTTGATTAAAAACAGTAGTTAGGTCAAGTATATTATTCTCAAGGTATCTCTGACGAATGACATTAGATAATAATCCACTTTTGAAAGCATTCGGGATTGCTTCCTCCTTACATTGTTCAGTACTGACAGCTTTATAGTTACAATCACCACTTAAATTCTTCAGGGCCTGAATGTATTCATCTAATCTTCCCCTTGTTGCTATTGATGGGTGGATAATAAATTTGTAGCATAAACTTCATTCCTAGGCTTTACATATAAATCCTGTAAAGTTGCAATAGCAGCTTCATATGTGTTATAATCAGAAATATATTCAAACACAGAGGAGCAACATAATTCGTAAGCAAATTCAACTTGTTAGGAGAGAGTCCTTCAATAACAGTAAGAAAATTTGAGACAGTCTTTAGCCAGTGCTTCCGTTCATTAGCAGCAGTATTCGACTTTGGATTGGCATCAAATCTTTCTGGTCGCAGGAATTTATTCATAATTCTCCAGTTCAATCAAAACCAGCATTCAGATATTTATGTAGAATAAATTTTAATAAGCCATAGTAGTATATGACTTTATTTTACATAAATACAACTACAAGCATCTGCAAATAAAATAAACAAGTGTAAGAGATTAAAAATTATAATTACAATTAGAAGGTATACAGTGATAAAAGAAATTACAGACTACGTTAAGAGAAATATTATAGCAGTCGTAAATGCCGGGTTCTCTGTCCAGCTATAAAGCGGTGTGTGTGTGTGTGTGTGTTTTTTTTTTTTTTTTTTTTTTTCCACATCATCATCATCAATCAATTTATATACTTGATTTTTACTAAAGTAACAGTTTTCCATGAGTGGATGACAGGAGTTTTTGGCATGTATGTCCAAGAATTACTATTTGATGAAGAATAAAATGAGTTATGGAGGGGTGCATAAAACATCATATGTTACCTGAACTCAACATGAGCTTGCGCGTAGACCCCCATCACTCATCTTGTAGCGAGTGTTAATAGATGCCTGGTCCTGTTAGTTCCATCTCTTTTTTTTAGAGTGAATGTAGGAGTTGGCTATGCCTCCACAAAAGAGAGAGAGAGACTGTACAGGCTGCATGGAGACTCAGAAGAATACGCTTTTCCTTCCTCAAAGCACCTTTTTTGAAACATATCAAAGTAATATGTTATATATTTAGGAACCTTCCTTTTTTATAGCTGATGCAATAATTATCTCGCTACCTGCTGGTTTACATATTGCAAACTCTGCCTTCACAAAAAATAAGATTAGAGTTGGATGTTGAAGCTTAGAATGCACTGATCTGTTGTTACTTAACCTTTTATTGTTTTTTTTTTTTCATCAGGTATTACAAAGAATATATGAGGACATTCTACAGAAAATATGAGCAGTATCAAGGTTATTCAGACAGAGACACTGACTCTTGAGAAAATACCTCATCTTCTGCCTGATGCTGGTTATCAGCAAATACTTTTTGAAAATGCTGTGATAGGCAATCAACCAAAACATACCTATGTTGTTGTAAGTAAAGGAATTCATCATCTGAATTTTTGAAATTTTTTGTTAAATACAGTATTGGGTCTTAACATGTATGTTGTTTTGGAAATTAATAATATGATTGAGACAAAAATGAAGCGTGGTTGGCTATACAAAAATATTTTGTATAACCAACCTAATCTGTCCCAACTCAACCCATCAACTGTAGAATATTTCCATGCAATAAATTTACATTTTGCTAATAGTATTCGGAGCGAGCAGCTCAGAGAATCTTGAAGTATTTCTCTTGATATTTGCCAGAATTCATTATTATTCATATCTTCAGATTCTTAATTGAAACTCTTGAAGTGAATGGCTTAGTTCAGTAACATTGCCTTGCTAGCATTGAAGCTGTTTAGATGAATGACTTGGCTTTGCTGAGGAAGTAACTGATTTGTTTGTCATAAAGTTTTCCTCACTTTCAGGGAACACTGCACCAAGTATTTCCCACTGTTATATGGAGAGGAAATGAAAGGAAGAGAATAATTATTAATGAAGGTAAATCATACTTTGTTTTGTTGAATGATGTAAGCGATCACCAAATGGTGTACTTACCCATTCTATTGGGTGTTCGGAAAGTCACTGTGGAGTGTAGCGAGATTGTCCGTGCATGCTGGATGACTTAAAAGCAGTGATAACAGCATTCATTCAGTCTATTTCAAGTGAGCAATTGATAGCGGAGTTCAGAAACAAAATAAGAAGGATCCAAGCCTGTATTGATGCTAATGGGGGTCACTTTCAACATTGTTTATAATTGTCATTCATATTTACTTTCTGTATTCTATACTGAAACATGTCTGTTAATAAATATGTAAGTGCACAGTGACTTTCTGAACACCTTAATATTTTAGTTATGACTTAACATAGCCTGTACTGTTCTTTTATCATTCTAATCTTTTATATTAACCCTTCATACAGTCTCCACTAAGTATTAAGTACTGGCTGGTATTGGCACAGGTCTCTTCTACCTTACGATAATGGGAAACACTGGATTGGAACACCATTAATTGAATTAAACTTAGGATAATACACTGATGTATGAATGCTTGGTAGCACACTGCCTGTTGCAAAAATTATGTTCTGTCAGGCTTATGCACCACTGAAAAGGAATAAATTCTTTAGTCCTTTGCATGCTTTTTTTATATGATGTCAGTTGTTGTTACCAGTCCATGGCATCACCCTCATCTAAAAATCCAACTAATTTTAGTTTACAGTTTTCATAGAAAAGTTGCAATATAATTTGGCTACCTTCACTTACAGGAAGCTTTTGAGTTACTTCTCAAACTAATAACTATCTGGTAGCCACACGACAACTCATCTAAGTAAAAAGATATCAAAGTTTTACTTAGAAAAAAAAAAAAACGGGAAAAGTAATGATATATATATATATATATATATATATATATATATATGAATCATTTTTTTTTACCCCGACTGGGACTCGAACCTAGGACTTATGATTACTAAGTCAAGGCGCTACCACTACACCACAGAAGGTTAAAAGGAACCCAACCTTATAGCTTATATCTGCTATACTAAGGAATGAACGCATTCTAACTGAATGCCACATGTTCATATTACAGATTCCCCAACCTCACTCGTGGCTTCATTTTAGCATTTAATTCAATTCCCAATCTCATTCGGGCCATGAAATAACCAATAAGCACATTATATATGTGAAAACATGAATCATTTTTTTACCCCGACTGGGACTCGAACCTAGGACTTATGATTACTAAGTCAAGGCGCTACCACTACACCACAGAAGGTTAAAAGGAACCCAACCTTATAGCTTATATCTGCTATACTAAGGAATGAACGCATTCTAACTGAATGCCACATGTTCATATTACAGATTCCCCAACCTCACTCGTGGCTTCATTTTAGCATTTAATTCAATTCCCAATCTCATTCGGGCCATGAAATAACCAATAAGCACATTATATATGTGAAAACATGAATCATTTTTTTACCCCGACTGGGACTCGAACCTAGGACTTATGATTACTAAGTCAAGGCGCTACCACTACACCACAGAAGGTTAAAAGGAACCCAACCTTATAGCTTATATCTGCTATACTAAGGAATGAACGCATTCTAACTGAATGCCACATGTTCATATTACAGATTCCCCAACCTCACTCGTGGCTTCATTTTAGCATTTAATTCAATTCCCAATCTCATTCGGGCCATGAAATAACCAATAAGCACATTATATATGTGAAAACATGAATCATTTTTTTACCCCGACTGGGACTCGAACCTAGGACTTATGATTACTAAGTCAAGGCGCTACCACTACACCACAGAAGGTTAAAAGGAACCCAACCTTATAGCTTATATCTGCTATACTAAGGAATGAACGCATTCTAACTGAATGCCACATGTTCATATTACAGATTCCCCAACCTCACTCGTGGCTTCATTTTAGCATTTAATTCAATTCCCAATCTCATTCGGGCCATGAAATAACCAATAAGCACATTATATATGTGAAAACATGAATCATTTTTTTTTTTTTTTTACCCCGACTGGGACTCGAACCTAGGACTTATGATTACTAAGTCAAGGCGCTACCACTACACCACAGAAGGTTAAAAGGAACCCAACCTTATAGCTTATATCTGCTATACTAAGGAATGAACGCATTCTAACTGAATGCCACATGTTCATATTACAGATTCCCCAACCTCACTCGTGGCTTCATTTTAGCATTTAATTCAATTCCCAATCTCATTCGGGCCATGAAATAACCAATAAGCACATTATATATGTGAAAACATGAATCATTTTTTTACCCCGACTGGGACTCGAACCTAGGACTTATGATTACTAAGTCAAGGCGCTACCACTACACCACAGAAGGTTAAAAGGAACCCAACCTTATAGCTTATATCTGCTATACTAAGGAATGAACGCATTCTAACTGAATGCCACATAAGCTATAAGGTTGGGTTCCTTTTAACCTTCTGTGGTGTAGTGGTAGCGCCTTGACTTAGTAATCATAAGTCCTAGGTTCGAGTCCCAGTCGGGGTAAAAAAATGATTCATGTTTTCACATATATAATGTGCTTATTGGTTATTTCATGGCCCGAATGAGATTGGGAATTGAATTAAATGCTAAAATGAAGCCACGAGTGAGGTTGGGGAATCTGTAATATGAACATGTGGCATTCAGTTAGAATGCGTTCATTCCTTAGTATAGCAGATATAAGCTATAAGGTTGGGTTCCTTTTAACCTTCTGTGGTGTAGTGGTAGCGCCTTGACTTAGTAATCATAAGTCCTAGGTTCGAGTCCCAGTCGGGGTAAAAAAATGATTCATGTTTTCACATATATAATGTGCTTATTGGTTATTTCATGGCCCGAATGAGATTGGGAATTGAATTAAATGCTAAAATGAAGCCACGAGTGAGGTTGGGGAATCTGTAATATGAACATGTGGCATTCAGTTAGAATGCGTTCATTCCTTAGTATAGCAGATATAAGCTATAAGGTTGGGTTCCTTTTAACCTTCTGTGGTGTAGTGGTAGCGCCTTGACTTAGTAATCATAAGTCCTAGGTTCGAGTCCCAGTCGGGGTAAAAAAATGATTCATGTTTTCACATATATAATGTGCTTATTGGTTATATATATATATATATATATATATATATATATATATATATATATATATATATATATATATATATATATATATATATATATATATATATATATATATATATATATATATATTACATTCAGTAATCCCTCATTTATCGCGGGGGTTCGGTTCCGGGGTCGGCCGCGATAGGTGAATTTCCGCGAAGTAGGGACACCTTAAAAAAAAATAAATAAATAAAAAAAAATATATATATTTTTTTTAAATGATTATGACACCAGGACGGCCCAAAAATGATAAAATAAAACAGCCTTTATCAGGCTGTAAAGAGAAACAGAGATGGAGAGTGTAATGACCCGTCAGATGTGAAGGGATTATAAAAGATGTGTAATGAATATCCAGCTCTCTGCTGGGTTTTAATATACCTCTGCATTACTTTCATGATGTCTGTTCAAAAAATTCTCCTTAGATCTTATTATTATTATTATTTTTAACAATAATTTTCCTTTGATGATGATTGTGGAGATTATTATTATTAATATTATTATTAATATCATTATTATTACGAATTTGTAATTATACCAATATTTTTACAATAAATAATGTAGTTTTGGTTGAATGAACAAGAGTTAATTAAAGATTCTCTCTCTCTCTCTCTCTCTCTCTCTCTCTCTCTCTCTCTCTCTCTCTCTCTCTCTCTCTCTCTCTCTCTCTCTCTCTCTCTCTCTCTCTCTCTCTCTCTCTCTCTCTCTCTCTCTCTCTCTCTCTCTCTCTCTCTCTCTCTCTCTCTCTCTCTCTCTCTCTCCTCTCTCTCTCTCTCTCTCTCTCTCTCTCTCTCTCTCTCTCTCTCTCTCACACACACACACACACACACACAACATGCACTTTGTTATTATTATAGTTATTATTACTGTTGTTGAACTCTAAAGAAGGGAAAGCATGTATTTCTGAGTCTCCTTGCAGCCTATCAACACCCACCCTCCTTCCACCTATTTTAGTTTAGTCTTGCAAGTTATAATGCTGTTTGATGGCTTGATGGTAATGAAAGAGGAAAATCATATTTTTCTTAAGTCTCCATGATCTTGGGTCTTCATTCCCATCCCCAGTAGAGCCATATCGTCTGTATACCCTACTACATAGTGTACATAATCCCAATATGCACACTAGTAGTCCAAAAATGCAATTATGAGCACTACTGGTTCATATCCCCCTTGACAGGCAACGCTTTTGCCTCTAAGCGAGTAAAGGTCGTACTGTCTGTATGCATATGATTATTTAGGTTAGGTAATATTTTCATGTAAATTTTGTTAATGGCTACAAAATTTGGAGAAATTCAGACGTTCCTCTATCTGGCAACACTGCTACATAGTGTACATAACACCAGTATACACACTACTTACCCTATAGTAGTGCATATAAGCACAGCTTGTAGAGCCTATTAAATGGATCACAAATGTGAGCTTGTAGCTAGTACAGTACTAATGTTTCATTTCTCATTTTTGAGAGGAACTTAATTATGGATTAACTACACCACAGAGAAAGAGAGAGATGTTTTATTTCTTCTTCCTCTCGTTAGTTTTATTTTGCCATCAAATACTAACGTCTTTTTTTATTTAGGATTCACTTATTTTTGTTTTTTCTGTATTAGCATTGATTTTTAGAATATGTAACTTTACTATTTTTATAGTATGAACTCGTATTTCACAAGTGTGAATGTTAGAATTGATTGATTTAAAAAAGAAAAATATGTAGACAATCTTAACTCCTAACTTATGTTATTTTTTTTTTTATTAAGTGCTAGGTCTTTGAATATTTTAGATTTTCTTCTCAAATCTTATATAAATTTTGGTTTACTGCAGTGATAGCTGATGGATCCCAAGGGAGCTTGATTAGCATCACAATTTTTGGAGTTAATGCTGCTGAGGCTGATGGTCTTCTTCAATATTCAGAGTCTTCTCCCAAAAAATGGATTGTCATCACAAATTCAAAGTTCATGAAGTTCGCTGGATATAAGGAGAGATATATTAGTACAGTTTGTATTCATATCTATCCAGAAGAGCATGATTATCATATTCATATTGTTAAGGAATCTCTCAAGTCTAATATCAAATCTTTTGATAATCAGCCTGGACCATCTGCTCTTGTTTCACCTCCACCTACGAAAACATCCTCTCGCAACAGAAAGTATCTTCCTCTTAGTGCTTATGCTCATCAAGTGAGGGGAGACTTTATAGCTGTAATAAGCAACATGCCAAAACCAGTCAATAAGACAGAAAAAGGAACTCTGTACATGCTGCTTGCCATTGTGGACCCATCATCGCCGATAGAAGATGGTGTTATGAGAGATTCTTTGTTGTCAATTTTCAGTCTTGTTGGAGAGTGTGCTCGTGGTTATCAGTTTCTCAAGAATATCAAGCGCGGGAGTATTATTATAGCGAAAGGTGTGAAGGTAAGTTAATGTATTGAAAACATTAGTTGATTGTTTAAAAGATGCCAGATGTATGTAATTTTTGAGGATATTTTATCTTATACATGATAATGGCACTAAGTAGTATATGCATGTGTATATTTTGTTTTAAAGAAAAATTTATTTATGAATGAAATGGCTCGAAATTTATTATGGAAGAAAAAATTTTGGGCTTACATTCCCCCATTCTGCACTTTTGCTTCATGACTAATAGAAAAAAGTATTAGATGTATGAAATGACTAGGCACTACTTTTGCATAGTAATAAATTTTTTTTATACATAGTAAAGAAATGACTTCAACACTGTTAAAAGTAAGTAAATTAAGGCTTATGGCTTCCACGTTAGCTCTGGACGTCCCCCCCTACAAGGGGGAATGAGGCATGTGTATATGTAATTGAAATAAGATATCTACAGGTGTTGATTGGCTGAGGGTGGGAGACATAGCATTAGTTGGTTGAGCGTTTCTCGTCAGTTGACATCTAAAGTTGATTTTTGGCTTCTTTTAGAGGTTAGGTAGTACAGACAAGGGCTTATAGGGTCTTTTCTTAAGACAGTGGTTTTCGACCATTTTTTATTCCCGTGGCCCACTTTTGGCATCGCTAAATACTTATGCCCCACTGCTCTTTAATATAATAATTTTAAAGCATTTTCAAAACTTTATTAATTCTACTTTTCCATTTATGAAAGTAAGCATTGGCCTGCATTTACTATATATATATAATCAGAACTCAAATTACACTCTTTAATTAATTTTTCGTATTTTTCATTTTTATTTACTAGTTAGAAAATGTCCATGCCCCCCCTGCAAACTGCCCATGGCCACACCCTGAAAACCACTGGCTTAAGAGATGCACAATTAGGTTCTCTCTATATATACAATAGCCATAAACCCTCTTCTAAGAGAAGTTGCTGAGTCAAGGCATAAAACTTGACTTTTTGTGGGAAGAAAATACAATGCTAGTATTTTCCGATATTAATGGCAAGCTCCTATCCTTATATCAGTCCTGTTCTAAATATGAAAATGGGGTTCGTGTGTCCAATCTCACCACGCAGTATAACATGGTGAAATCGACAATCTGTACTATTTTAAAGAATAAAGAGATCTTAAAGGTGGCTGATATGGTTAAGGGAGTGAATATCGTAACGAAGAAAAGGTCACAAATAATAGATGAGGTAGAAAAATTATTATTATTGTGGATAAATGAAAACAAGTGGTTGGATATAGTATTAGCGAGGCCACAATATGCGCTAAGGCTTTGCAAATCCACCATGATTTAGTAGCGAACTCTCCGAATTCTAGTGGCGCTAAAGTAGAGAAATTTAAAGCCAGCAGAAGCTTGTTTGAACACTTTCGTCACCGAACTGGGATTCATAGCGTCATTAGACATGGAGAGGCGGATTCTTACATGAAGGAATTCACTAAATTTGTTGAGAATGAAGGTAATATCCTGCAACAAGTTTTTAATAGTAATGAAATGGGACTCTTTTTGGAGGAAAATGCCCAAAAGAACCTATATAACTCAAGAGAAGTCCTTGCCTGGCCACCAACCAATGAAAGACAGGCTTATACTTTTATTGTGCGCTAATGCTGTGGGGACTGTAAGATCAAGCCTCTTTTAGTTTACCACTCTGAAAATCTGTTTTTTTTTTTTTTAAGTGCAATAACATGTTGAAAATTAACCTTCCAGTAAAGTGGAGCTCAAATCCAAAGGCTTGGGTCATGTGGATTTTATCCCTAGATGGTTGAATGAAGTGTTTGCATCAGCAGTGAAAAAATATGTTGAGGAAAATGCTTTTCCCCTTAAGTTTCTTCTCAAATTGGACAATGCTCCTGCCCATCCTCCAGGTGTGGAAGAAGATCTTGCTATACATTACGACTTCATTAAAGTAAAATTTCTGCTTCCTAACACCACTTCTATCCTCCAGCCCAGGGTCCAGCGGGTAAGTTCTAATATTAAAAATATGTATATGAAAGGTCTTTTTGTCATGTGTTTCCAAGTCACCAATGACACAGATTTGACCCTTTGTGATTTCTGGAAAGACCACTTAATATCCTCCACTGCACTGGCCTCATTGAAAAAATCATGAAAGGAGGTCTCATATCGTACATTGAACTCTGCCTGGAGGAAAATTTGGCCAGGTTGTGTGACTGATAGAGACTTCGATGGCTTCAGCCAGGAAACAGCTATTCAAATTGTAATGAAATTGTGGCCATGGGCAAAAGTTTGGGCTTGGAGGTTAATGAGGAGGATGTGGAGGACCACAAAGAAGAAATTAACACTGAAGAATTAGTAGAGTTGCAATGTGAACAGGTGAAGATTCTCCAAGAGGAGCAGTCATCGGAGGAGGGGGATAAGAGGGAAAAGGTGTCCAGTGAACAATTTAAAGAAATTTTTAGTGAGTGGAATGATGTGCAAGCATTTATTGAGAATCTCCACCCAATAGAGTAGTGAACGTGGTAAACGACAATGTGATGAATATTTTTAGAAAAATTTACAAAAGAAGAAAAAGACAAATTTCTCTGGATTGTTTCCTTGTCCCAGTAGGCAGGGATGCAGCTTTCAAAAGAGAAAAGAGAGAGAAAACACCAGAAATAGAGCCTGTATCGGAATAGTTACCCAACGTTTTTATGGAAGGGAACTCTTCATCCAAAAATTAGTCCCCCTCCTCCTCCTACTCCACCACCATCCACGTATACCAGCAACAGTCATCCACAAAGGTAAGTACAGTACTGTATTTCTATTATTAATGTAATTTTCCTTTTACAGAGTATATTGCACATAACCCGTATTATATTTCATGTTTTTAATTTCTCAGAATATTTTGAAATTAATATTTGTTGTGACCTGGAATGGATTAACTGAATTTACATGTTTTACAATGGAAAAATAAATCCAACCCAAAAACACTTTTTGGGAACGGATTAAGTTCGTGGGTTGGGATCACCACTGTACATATATATACAGTGGTCCCCCGGTTATTCGTGTTTCTTGGTTCGCGTTCTCACTGTATCGCGTTTTTTTTTTTTTTTATATATATATATATATAAATTATTTTATTTTATGTATATATGCAAAAATATTAAAATATTAAAAAAAGAAAATTCTCAGTATTTTCATTTTTTTTATTGAAAAAACATTTCATTATCTAATTGTTAAAAAAAAATTTATTTCCCAGCCTACGAACAGTAAAACAGTGAAAAATAGTAAAAAACATAAATTTAGATAGATAGATAGATAGATACGTTTATTGACCACCTCTTTTGAAAAGTACAGTATAATCTGTACAAAAGGAATACTTGGTACAAATTACAATGAATAAATACAATAGATTTTGTACAATCATCAAATAAGTAATTGAATTTTAAATTAATATACATTGTACTAATAACTGAATGATATATGTATATACAGTATAACTCAGTATTGCATCATGCGAAATAGTGTTCGATAGCGTACAATGTATTGGGGTCGCAGCTACGTGAGCTAGCATATATATTTGTATTTCCAGTAGTTTCATGATTTTATTGATAAAAAAACGTATTTATTAGCCTAAGAATAATAAAACAGTAAAAAATAGTAAAAAACATAAATACTAACAGTATTGCAACATGTAAAATACGATACCGCTATCAGCGTTTCGGACAAAGACTCATTCAGTCTAACTCACGTGTGCGCCGTTCACGTTGTGCTTATTAAACGTTTTGCTTGTGTTCGATAGCGTACAATGTATTGGGGTCGCAGCTACGTGAGCTAGCATATATATTTATATTTCCAGTAGTTTCATGATTTTATTGATAAAAAAACGTATTTCTTAGTCTAAGAATAATAAAACAGTAAAAAATAGTAAAAAACATAAAAACTAACAGTATTGCAACATGTAAAATACGATACCACTATCAGCGTTTCGGACAAAGGCTTCCACCATCTTCCATTGTCTCGCCTCACTCGTGTGCGCCATTCATGTTATGCTTATTATTATTAATATGTTTTGCTTGTGATTTTTTTACTCGCATATTTTAACCTTTGCAATGCCTCCCAAGCATCCTTCATCTTCTAAGGCCTCTTGTAGTGAGCCTAAGCAGCAAAAGAAAATGTTAACCATTGTATATAAAGTGAAAATCTTAGATATGTTGAAAGAAGGAAAAAAGTTTGTGGATGTCGGCCGCTATTTTACGTAAACGTAAAAATTATTGTAAAATACTGTACCTATGTATGTCTCATCATCATCACCTCATTCATGGTAAGTTTTCCTATCACTTTCATAAAAAATTACGTTGCTTGCTGTTATTTATAATGTAAAGGGTGTTTTTTTAACAGTACAGGGAGGGTTTATACAGTGTAAGCGTAAAAAGAAATTAAAATATCTATGTACATATAGGCTGATCCTAATCTGCGGTTTTCCGGGTTCGCGCCGGGTCCCGGAACCGAACTACTGCGATAAGGGGGTGAACACTGTATATATATATATATATATATATATATATATATATATATATATATATATATATATATATATATATATATATATATCAGCCAAGGTATATGTATGTATGTATATACACAATATACAGTACAGTGTTACCCCAGTTATTCGCGCTTCTTGATTCGCTTTCTCACTCTATCGCGTTTTTTTTTTGGATAAATTATTATTTTATTTCATGGGTATATGCAAAAATATTAAAATATTAAAAAAAAAATTCTCAGTATTTTCATTTTTTTTTATTGAAAAAAATATATTTCATTATCTAATTGATAAAAAAAAATTATTTCCCAGCCTACGAATAATAAAACAGTAAAATATAGTAAAAAACATAAATGTAGATGGATAGATAGATAGATAGATATGTTTATTGACCACCTCTTTAGAAAAGTACAGTATAATCTTTACAAAAGGAATATTTGGTCCAAATTACAATGAATAAATACAATAGATTTTGTACAATCATCAAATAAGTAGTTGAATTTTAAATTAATATACATTGTACTAATAACTGAATGATATACGTACGTACAGTATAACTCACAGTATTGCATCATACGAAATGGTGTTCGATAGCGTACAATGTATTGGGGTCGCAGGTACGCGAGCTAGCATATATATTTATATTTCCAGTAGTTTCATGATTTTATTGATAAAAAAACAAAAACAATATTATTAAATAGTAAAAAACATAAATACTAACAGTATTGCAACATGTAAAATACGATACCGCCCTCAGCGTTTCGGACAAAGACTCGTTCAGTCTAACTCACGTTTTGCTTGTGTTCGATAGCATACAATGTATTGGGGTCAAAACTACGCGAGCTAGCATATATATTTATATTTCCAGTAGTTTCATGATTTTATTGATAAAAAAAACGTATTTCTTAGCCTAAGAATAATAAAACAGAAAAAAATAGTAAAAAACATAAATACTAACAGTATTGCAACATGTGAAATACGATACCACTATCAGCATTTCGGACAAAGGCTTCCACCATCTTCCATTGTCTCGCCTCACTCGTGTGCGCCATTCATGTTATGCTTATTATTATTATGTTTTGCTTGTGATTTTTTTACTCGCATATTTTAACCTTTGCAATGCCTCCCAAGCATCCTTCATCTTCTAAGGCTTCTTGTAGTGAGCCTAAGCAGCAAAGGAAAATGTTAACCATTGTAGATAAAGTGAAACTCTTAGATATGTTGAAAGAAGGAAAAAAGTTTGTGGATGTCGGCCGCTATTTTACGTAAATGTAAAAATTATTGTAAAATATGGAACCTATGTATGTCAGGTCATCATCACCTCATTCATGGTAAGTTTTCCTATTACTTTCATAAAAAAATTACGTTGCTTGCTGTTATTTATAATGTAAAGGGTATTTTTTTAACAGTACAGGGAGGGTTTATACAGTGTAAACGTAAAAATACATTACAATATCTATGTACATATAGGCTGATCCTACTCCGCGGATTTCCGGGTTTGCGCCGGGTCCCGGAACCGAACTACCGCGATAAGTGAGGCAACACTGTATATATATATATATATATATATATAAATATAAGCAAGGAAGAGCTTAGTTGTCCACTAACTGCATTATTTAATAATTCAATAAAATTAGGATCGGTACCCATGGAGTGGAAATTGGCAGATGTGGTACCAATATTTAAAAAAGGAGAACGAGTTAAAAAGAATAATTACAGGCCGGTAAGTTTAACGTCAACAGTGGGTAAGATTCTAAAATCCATAATTGCAAATAAAATAAGGGCACATCTAGAATTACACAGACTGATAAAACTTTCACAACACGGGTTTCTTAAGGGTTTTTCGTGCCTTACAAACTTACTGTCTTTTTATTCAGAAGTTTACGAGGCAGTAGATTGTGATGATAGTAGCTCTAAGGAGTTTTTGGAAGTAGTAGAAGACAATTTCCTTTCTCAGCATGTACATGAAGCAACACGGGGGGTGAATACACTAGATTTAGTTCTTAGTAATAGAGAGAATATGGTTACAAATTTAGAAGTTGGTGAAAAATTGGGCAACAGTGACCATGATTCCATTAGATTTAACATAATTTTCAAGGAAACTATAAAGGAAAATAAGAATATTGTTCCAAACTTTAGAGCAGGAGATTTTGAGGGCTTAAAAACTAAATTATCTAATGAGGTATGGGAAGGGATTTCTGGGGTACAGATGTGGGTAGTTAATCCAGCAGGTCAGGTCGCAGGTAGCGGATTACCCCGAAATTTGGGTACCACATGCCAAGGATTATCACAAGATAAGATCAATACATTAAATTCTCTCACAGGAAAGAACAGCAGCCCGTCAGTTAATATAAATTTGGATGAGGAATATAACAATTTTGTCATGACTCTTAAGAATAGTCAGAGAGACTATATTCCCATGAAACATTGCAGATCAAGAAAAAATGACCCTAAATGGATGAACAATAGAATAAAGAATCTTATAGGTATTAAAAGAGGAATATACAGGAAACTAAAAAGAGGTGAAGAGCAGGTGAGGCAGCAATATATACAGTTAAACAGGGAAGTTAAAAAGATAGAGAGTCGAAAAGAAAATACGAAGTTCGAATAGCAGGAGAAGCTAAAGAAAATCCTAAAGGGTTTTATCAACATTATCAAACAAAATTTAAGGAAAAAGTCGGACCAATTGAAGTAGCCAATGGCCATATCACAGATGACGATAAAGTGATGTGTACATGTTTAAATGATTATTTCTTATCTGTATTTACAAATGAAAACTTGGAAAATATTCCGGAAGTAGAATCCATTTACAGAGACAGTCCCGATAATATACTTAGTTCAATAAATATTACGAGAGAGGAGGTAATAAAAGAAATAGATAAATTAAAGGCTCATAAATCTCCGGGACCTGATGGAATATATGCTAGAATATTAAAGGAATGCAAGGAAGAGCTTAGTTGTCCTCTAACTGCATTATTTAATAATTCAATAAAATTAGGATCGGTACCCATGGAGTGGAAATTGGCAGATGTGGTACCAATATTTAAAAAAGGAGAACGTGTTAAAAAGAATAATTATAGGTCGGTAAGTTTAGCGTCAACAGTGGGTAAGATTCTAGAATCCATAATTGCAAATAAAATAAGGGCACATCTAGAATTACATAGACTGATAAAACTTTCACAACACGGGTTTCTTAAGGGTTTTTCGTGCCTTACAAACTTACTGTCTTTTTATTCAGAAGTTTACGAGGCAGTAGATTGTGGCAAAGAATATGATACAATATATCTAGATTTTAGCAAAGCTTTTGATAGAGTTCCTCACAAAAGATTAGTTAAAAAGCTGGAAGCTCATGGTATAGGAGGAGCTGTGCTCAGATGGATCAAACAATGGTTAAAAGACAGCAAACAGAGGGTTTGCATAAATGGAGAGAAATCAGAGTGGGGCTCGGTTACAAGCGGGGTACCACAAGGCTCGGTACTGGGTCCTCTATTATTCATCGTATATCTAAATGATCTGGATTCGGATATCAGTAGTAACCTAAGTAAATTCGCAGACGACACTAAAATAGGTAGAACTATAAATGGAAAAGAAGACATTCATGCTTTACAGGAAGATCTAAATAGATTATCTGAATGGTCGGACAAATGGCAAATGGAATTTAATGTTGAAAAATGTAAAGTAGTTAAAATGGGTACTATAAAAGACAATACTAGTTATAAGCTAAATAACCATGAAATCATGAGTTCTCAGTGTGAAAGGGATTTGGGAGTTCTTGTGAGTAGTAGTCTTAAGCCAAGAAAGTAATGCACAGCAGTCAGAAATAAAGCAAACAGAATTTTAGGATTTATCTCAAGAAGCGTCAGCAATAGGACGGAAAAAGTTATTTTGCAGCTCTATCATGCATTAGTTAGGCCCCATTTAGATTATGCTGTGCAATTCTGGTCACCCTATTATAGAATGGAAATTGAATCCTTGGAGAGAGTGCCACGAAGAATGACCAAGATGATACACAATATCAGAAATCTACCATATGAGGACAGATTAAAAAAACTTAATCTACATTCTCTAGAGAGGCGAAGAGTTAGGGGGGATATGATTGAAGTATATAAATGGTTTAAAGGGATTAACAAGGGAGATATTAATAAAGTTTTAAAAATTCATGATCAAACCAGAACTCGTAATAA
Source organism: Halocaridina rubra (assembly GCA_037179515.1). Taxonomy (NCBI): domain Eukaryota; kingdom Metazoa; phylum Arthropoda; class Malacostraca; order Decapoda; family Atyidae; genus Halocaridina; species Halocaridina rubra. Next base: position 73,886 of record JAXCGZ010002067.1, on the reverse strand, counting down.
TGGATTTAAGCTTGATAAATTTAGGTTCAGAAGGGAAATTGGTAAAAATTGGTTTGGTAATAGAGTAGCTGATGCATGGAACAAGCTTCCTAGTAGGATAGTAAATGCCAATACCTTAGACACCTTCAAATGTAGATTAGATAGACATATGACAGAGGTAGGGTGGGTATGAATAGGTTAGTGCTTATTAGAAAAATCATAAAAAGAAAAACAGAATAAATAAGTAGAGTAGAATAGAATAGGTTAGACATGCTGAAAATACAATTCAAAAATGGAGCTGCCTCGTGTGTGCCAGTAGGCATGTTGCAGTGTCCTCTATTCTTATGTTCTTAAATGGAGCTGCCTCGTGTGTGCCAGTAGGCATGTTGCAGTGTCCTCTGTTCTTATGTTCTTATATATATATATATATATATATATATATATATATATATATATATATATATATATATATATATATATTATATGTTACAAAGGCTCCATATAATTTAAAAGTAGCAAACACAGCTGTCCTTTAATCATATTTATCAAGGTAATTGCTTTATTTTATATTCTTCTTTTATATACAGTATTTGTTTATACAGTGTATTGAATAATTATATTAAATTTAAAAAGAAAAAATATCTAACACATAGCTATAGTAGTCTCCGTGGCAAAATGGTAGCGTCTGCGACTCTGAGGCGGCAGGTCGAGGGTTTGCGCCCCGTCATGGACTGAGGTTAGTAAGGGCATACACTCAGGGTAACGATTACATCTGCCAAAACAAGTCCTTCGTAAGAAGGCAACCGTCCTAACCCTTAGTAGAAAAGGGAGTTCGTGACGTAAAACCGAATCCAACCATCAAACACTTAGCTATAAATACTATTTTATTTACACTCAGATTCACAGCTGTATTCGTATTTATTAAGTTTATGGCTTCCTTTATTTAGTTTTTTATATAAAGTATTTGGTTATTTTGAAAAATTATATTTCATTTAAAGAAAATACCAAACACATAGCTATAAATATGATTTTATGTACATTTGAATGCACAGCTGTATTCGTATTTATCGAGATAGTGGCTATATTTATTAATTTTTATATACAGTTGGTTATATTGAAATATTATATTGAATTAAAAAAGAAAAAATATCAAACATATAGTTGTAAATACGATTACCAGGAGTATCCACAATGGGATTACCTTCAAACCTCAGGTCAGGTGGATGGGTCATTTAGCATAATATTGTTAATGAGGTCTTAAAGGCAATTTTCAGACCTCATTAAGAAAATTATGCTAAATGACCGTCCACATGACCTGAGGTCTGAAACTAATCCCATTGTGGATCCTGGCAATCGTTTAAGACCTCAGTAAGAAGATTATGCCAAATGACCGTCTACCTGACCTGAGGTCTGAAATTAATATTGAAGGATTATATTGAATTTAAAGAAAAAGTACCAAACACATAGCTGTAAATATGATTTTATTTACACATGAATGCACAGTATATTAAAATGAGAGCTTACAGTACAGTATTTTATCATTGATTACAATCACTGACTTTTTTCCAATGTTTTAAATGCTTTATTTTTAACATAGTTTTCCATATATTTACCTATTTCTTTTCATATATTTTAGGTGGAGGACTTTTATTCGAAGCTCTTTGGGATAATTTTTTCCTTAAAGCAGATTTCTCTCATCTCTGGAGACATTGACGATGAAATTACCCAAACAACTTACTCCTCAGCATCAGAATTGTCAGGTAATCATGTATATTTTGATGTTAAGGATAATTTGATGTGCTGTATGGTATGTGTGTGGAGATAATATTTTACCTACCTGTGAGGACTTGAAAATTAAAATCTGTAATTTGCTATAATATTTGAAAAATGTATTTCCACTGTACTCCATTCTTATGCCATCTCTCCCTCTTGTATTTACAAATTATGCTTTTCAAGCTCCAAAATGTCCATTAGAATTATATGCTGATGACTAGACTGCATACCTCTTTTTGTTTCTCATCCATATTCAATGACTTGATTTTAGTCTTGTTAAACTGCTTTCTTCTCTACTTTGGATCTCTAACTGCAACAGCATTAGATTAATAGCTTTTAATTCCAGGAAAACCTGATGCTTTCTGAATCTTTTGCAAACTTACAGAATACCTTGAAAATGTTTTTAGAAATAGTGATATTTAACCATCCTTATACATCAGTATATTGGAAATCAACATTGCAACCAACCTCTCTGGGAATCTTCTTCCTATTCTAATTTTATCTCTCTTCTCTCTGCTTCTGTCATACAGTATATGGTTTACACTGTATATACAGTATATCCATATGTGAACTCATGGTCTGTATTCTAAAATGTGCCCTCTCCAGTTTATGGTTTTGACAGGGATGAGTCCCAGATAATTTGTTTTATTAATCATGTACCTTTAGCACAAGATATTATCCCTCTTACTCTTCAACGATTTTACCTTTAGCTTTTTCTTTCCTACAGCTACCACATTACTTTGTACATTTCCTCTTTTCTGCAGGTGTTGTGTAGAATTGAGTAACTGTGTCCCACCACTTCTGGTGTGACCATGATGCACCCATCAGACAGTAGCCTCATACTTCACTGTATATCTTAATTCACTTAGAATTGTTCAGTTTGACACCTGCCTATAGCTTCTTTTAATTTTAAATTCTGGAAATCATTCCCAGTACCTGTCTTTAAGGCATCATGTAATTCGTCTTCCTTAAATAAAAGGATCTGTTAACATCCTGTATTTCTCCAACACTTTTTGATATGTTCTATATATTTCTTTTGCTTGATGCTTTATACCAATGAAGCCGGCAAGATTGCTTTAACTACATAAAAGGAGTTTTTCCTCCCTCACAATTGGTCTAATAATAATAATAATAATAATAATAATTACAAGAGAAACGAGGCATTCTGTTTATATACTGTAGCCTTCCTTACTTCTAAAAGCCATTTTACAACCAGGAAAAAAAATGAAGGATGAAAGAATGTAAACCCCCACTATCCTATCCCTTTAAATTCTCATCTGAAATTCACAGGGAATGTAAGGGCAATGTCTTTTCTCCCCCATCCAGGAATGATATTTATTATAATATATATTTTTTCATAAGTCATGACATATCCCACTGAAGAACAAATCTCACTAAAGAACTGAAGTAGCAAGGCTCATACATTACTAGGCCATCCTCACCTCTTTTGTCAGCTATTTATGTGTACAAAATATTTCAGGAAAGGAGGGATTAGCAAACCTTTGTGCTCTCCTTTCCCTCTTTGTTGATTTCTGCTGTCTGTGGCAAATACTAATGTTGAAGTATTTTCTCCCAATAAGACTTTTATCCTTTTATTCATCTTCTTTTGGAAATATGAATGCTTGGATTTATATTTTTAACAGAATCAGGAAGGTACAGTATCTGCAACCAATGAGAGAAGAAGTGGGATCACAAAAATAATACACCTTTTAATCTCTGTAATCGGAATCATATTTAAACAGTTGTGCTTGAATTTACCATTGTAATAATGTAGTGAAGTCCACAATCAACCTCAGTTTTCTTAATTTACCCTGGTCCCCTTCTGAGTGTACGTTGCAGTCCACAGATGCTTATTGGTGTTGATTGTAAATTATTTTTATTAAATTTTATTTTAACATATTAACAGTTTTTACCCTCGTTTAGCATTGCCATGGACAGTGTATATTACAATGGAAAGTAATAATATTCATATGATATTTTTACATAATTTTGTACTGGCATAATGGGCAGTGTTGCTCTTATTTCATCTGTGGAACAGCATTTGGGTGTATCCCTCCCTAACCTGCTCCTATTTTCTGAAACCCATCTGTCTAGCCGTGCATCCCCTTACCCATTTCAAATCTCTTACTATAACCTTTATTCTTTATTTCGTTCTAAAGGTAGGCCCTGTGCCTCCTGTGACACTAACACTAATATTGCAAAGCTCATGGACCTTGAAACTCCAGACTTTGCTCTCAGTGAAGATATATCTCTCCAGTACCACTATTTTTCTTTGCTTCTGCTACTGCTCTCTTAACTCCACTGACTTTGCATTTTTTTTTAATATCTCTCATCTTGCCATGAGTCCTTGCTGTCTTCTCACCCACATACTGAAGTTCTCTATATTGGAAATTTCAGTGTACACCACAATGAATGAATTCATTCTTCTCACACTGATGTTGAAGTGAGGCACTTTCTCTCTCAGTCACTCACGATCTGGAGCATATTGTCAAACATCCACCTCAACCAATGTTTAAATTCTTTTCAAATTTCTCTTGAGGATAACTCTGGATGATGCATATGTTTACATCAGGAGGATGAAGTAATAAACTAATATAGTTTTAGGTTTCAGGACACTGTCAGTCAAACCCCTCAAGTGAAATTTCATGTATTAGACAAAGTACTCTTTGGTCACCTGAGGGAGTGTGCTTTGAAAATTGTTTTAGCAAGCGGAGTCAAGCCACCTCGGACCCATCTGTCAATACGCTGCTATTAGAGATATTAGAAAATTATTTCCTTTCCTTATCCTCAGAGGGGTGTAAGCCTTTTAGTGATAGTTGCTCTACCTATTATTAAACACTATATTAATCTTTGAGGAAAAGTTGATGCTTCTATAGGTTGGGAAAACCTTTAATTTCTGATGAGTTCTTGCCAAAGCTAGTAAGTCTGTGCATGTTATTGCTATGTATCAGTTATTGATAAGATTACTTTAAATGTCATATTACATACAAACATGCATCGCTTAATGTAAGGGTTACATTCCTTTTTGGTGAACATGAACTGATTATCATATATACAATTTACATGTAAAGCATAGTGGAACCACAATTTTCAGACTTATTTCATTCCTGAAAGTGGTTTGAAAACCAAAGCAAATTTTCCCATAGGAATCAACTTGATAGTAATTAATCCAATATAGGACCTCAAATGATTTCTTATTTAACCCCTAGAGTGTTGGCAACCCATGGGAAAATATAACCTCCAAGCCTAGAGAGAGAGAGAGAGAGAATTCTCTGCTAAAATAACAGACAAAATATATTTTGACCTATTGTTGACATTATGTGAGCATATGACAGTACATACGTAATAATCATAATAATAATGACATGCATTGTTTACTTCTGAAGTTCTTTATAATTTTTTGTTTTAATAGTGTTACTAATTTAAAATATATTTCATTTAATACCGCAATTGTTATTTTTTTACAAATCGATCACACGTGCTTTGTGTATTTTCACTTTGTTTACTTATGTTGCATTAATTTTATTATTTGATAAAGTAGTGAGTAGTCATTCACTACTGCTATTGCTATTTATTTCACAATTAAATCACTGATCAGTTGCATATTTATTTATTTCAGTGAATTATTTAATTCTTTGTAAAAGTTCACTGAATAGCAAGAATGCATGTATTTTTAATTTGTTAGTATTTGATGAGAATATGATAAGCAAAGTAGCACTCCATATGCAATAGTATCTGATGTTCCTTATATTACGTCGATACATCTTTTCTCTTCTGCTCTCTCTTTTTATGTGTGCTTACACACATAGCATGGTCTCTGCTTCTATGATCTATTCGCAGAGTGTGGCAAATATTCTAGGCGTGACAAGTGAGATAATCTTGTTTGTTAATGTATTCCTACGAGTGAACATTGTCTGGGTGTGTCTTGCTGAATGGTACCGTATTAACCAAGCAACTGCTGAACAGCAGCTCAGTAACTGTGGGAAATAATATACGTCTGCCTGTTTTCACCCTAAAAAAAAGATAAGCATTGATGATGACTATTAGGAAGATGCATAAAGAATATTTTGTACTACTTCAAAGACTTACACACACTCAATGCTTACGATTTGCATGTTGCATTTATCCACAAGAAGCATTTTGATTATATAATTAATAATGGCATCTAGCTTACAAACAAATTTCTCTATTTGATGCATGTTTTCTAGGTTTTCTTCGTGTTGTCCTTATGAACAGTTGATAATTCGTTTACTTGGCTTTTATCTTACCAAGAAATGGTAAGCATGTCAGTGCACTTCTTCAATTTCGTTGCCGTGAGAGCTGTACAGTGGAACTCCAGGGTTGCAACAGCCTTACGGAGAGCAATGATGTCAGCAGAGTCAGTAGGATGTAGAATATCATTGGAGGTATTCAAAACTCTCCTCCTCTTAGTGGGAGTGGACGTTATAGGTGAACAACAGGATGTAGATGGTCAAGGCTTTGGCATAGTGACCTCATATGTGCTTGATAACAGACTATGGTCCACCCACACTGAGAGCTTTATAAAACACATGAGGGAAAAAACCAAATGCCATTCAACACCAGAAAATTATGGCATGCCTTAGCAAGTGTTCTGGCACACATTTTGTCTTAACACAAGCCCCCGGAATATGAACACAGTTTAGACATCACCCGAAATCTGCTTATTTAGCTTGCATGAGATGGGGGCCAACTTTAAGAGCTTAAACTTTTATTGCAGTACTTCTTGCATAGATTTGTATGCAGAAGCAAATAATAGATTTTATACAATCAGAAAATGATATAGAACAAACTTTAAATTTATTGTACCTGTACAAAGAGAGGAAATGACATAAGTGGATGGTGGTGAGGAAGGAGAAGGAGGGTCCCCTTTCATAAAAATACTGGGAACTTCTCCTTCTTGGGCTTTCCTTTCTCTTTTCAGTGATTTGGCACCACAACAGTACTTGAGACTTACTGGACCTGGGCCTCAATAAATATCTGTCAAGTTTGATTTGTCTTTGCCTTCGTTTTAATATGAGTCTAAAGTTAGACATGATAGTGTCATTGAACAGATTTTTGCTGTGGTTTGTTACAGCTTTACCAGGGTGATATCATTCCACAAAGCGTTATAGCTTACCCCAATTTGCACATTTCATGTGTCACAGAACTCATCCTCTGAAAAAATTCCTTCCACCAACTTTGTTGGCTACTTCTTGTGAAGGTTTTCCAGTTCTTCTGTGGAGAGATCATTCTTGTGATCCTCCACATCATCATTGTAGACTTTCAAGCCCATATTTTTACACAGAGACACAACCCAATTGACAACAAATCTTAAGCTCAAAGTCCTCAAGGTCTCTGTTCTAGATTTATGGTCCTGTAAATCACTTTTTGCTGGGCCTTGTCACTGAGATTAATACAATGGAGGATGTGGAAGTGATATTTCCAGTAGTCATTGATTGTCAAATTAGTGTCAGAGGTCACATCAAAGCACTTCTGAAACAGTGCTTTGGTATACACCTTTTTAAAGTTGGAAATGACATGCTGGTTAGGTACTTCACTCTGAAGAAATCAAACTCCACCAACTAGTTCATCAAGCCAGAAGGGGGAGCAGGTGCATAGTCCATCACAAGATGGTACTTCAGTGACTAATTATTTTCTGAGATATTTTTCACACTTCGGGTGAATACCTCATAGATCTGCAATATAAGTACCTGACTGGTTACCTAAGCCATAGAATGAGACCTCTACATACCAGGTAATTTATGTTTTAATGTGTCATGTTTCTTAAAACCATATGATTCTCAGAGTAGTAAACAAGCAATTGCTTGAACTTGGAGTCCTTACTTGGTTTTGTAAATAACTAAAGCAGAAGCCTGTCCTTCACTGGCTTGTGTCTTGGCAATGCTTTTTCTTCTAGATTGATGTACTTCCTCTATCATTTTTTCCAAAATAGGCATGTCCTTACTTGGTTTTGTACATAACTAAAGCAGAAGCCTGTCCTTCACTATCTTGTGTCTTGGCAGTGCTTTTTCTTCTAGACTGATGTAGTTCGTCCAGCATTTTTTCCAATATAGGCCTGTTTTATCTGAGTGGAAATTTGTTGTGGAGCAAAGCCCTCAGCCTATGCAGTCACTAAATATTTTAATAAATTTATCGGCAGCTGTTTGGTTAGAACTCGCAGCATCCCTATGCCTAACCACACGATATATACCACTTACCAGATCATCAAGTAATCACTTCGCTTGTTCACAAATCAGAGCTTCAGAAAGGCTATTACCAGTTATATGATTCTCAGTTATCCAATCCGGCAACAATTTTTCCACATTTTCAGTTGTAAGCAATCTTTGTTTTCTTTTAACAAAATTCCCCTTTGCCGTCTCAGCTCCTTTGATGCAATATCAGCTCCCTTGATTGTCTCATTATCTTTGAGAATGGTACAGATCATTGATTTTACCATACCATACTGCTTGGCTAGATCAGACATGAACATCATTTCATATTTGGCTCTGATTTCTTTTATTTTTTTTCATTTCTGTTATGGTTCTAATCAGTTTAAGTTTTACTTTGGTAACATCACTAACATTTTCTGACCATTACTGAACTACGTTAAAGCGCAATGAAGCACTAGAAAAAGCACTGCAAATTTGTGTAGAGATATTCACTGAGTGGTGACTGCAAAGTAAGTAGACCCTCTTCAGAATGTGTGTGGCCAGCATCCCACATGGCTTGCCATGAAAGTTGCAAGACAGATATAAAAAACTAAGCATTTTAGGTCCAAAGAAATTTAAAAAACCGAATTGTTTGAGATATGTGGTGTTCGAAAACTGAGGTTCTGCTGTCTACACTTTGTATATACTGTGTTGCTAAATAGCCAAAATGCTCTACTGTATTATACACCAGAAGAAATAATATTATCAGTTACATTAACAAAATTGTAATAGGAAAGCCACTGTATAAAAGATGAGTGTCATATTTTCTTGTATAATGTCAAACATTTGCTTTCCAGTGCAGGCTCTGTCTCGATATTGATGCACTCGTGATGAAAATTCTCCTCTCGGTATTGAATAATAATGGAGAGCTTTTCAATGGAAGAGCACTGCTTCATATTGAAGATGCTTTGTAGTGGAAAGCAAAATCATATCATACTGGCTTTCCTTTTCCATCTCTGAAATTGAATGCTGGCTTTCCATGTAATAATAATAATATTAATAATATTTGGACTGAAAGATATTGCTTTATTGTTTCCATCCTACCTTTTGTATAAGCTCCACTTAATTGCCCAGAAGCTAATTAACATGTTTACTTAATTTTCTGCATTGGTTTCAGAATCTGATGAAGAAAAAATTCGAGAGCTGAGGCTATGGTCTGAAGAGAACTTTAGCTTAATTTTTGAGAGATTGACAAATGCAAATCAACCTGAACTGAATAATGTTGACGGTGAAAAAGTATCTCATCCGGAGCAGAAAAATGTTGTTGATGCTACAATATCTGAAATTACAAAGGAAAACTTATATTTTCTTTACTGTAAGGTGGTGGAAAAGATTCGGGTTGAAACACTACATGGACTCATGTGGATTATAAGAGTACAAGATGGGTCCAAGAGTTCTGTATATTTTAGAGATTTTGCTCTAGATAATCAGAATGATCCGTTTGACTGTATATTGTCTTCCACTGATTCAGCTACAGTTGATATCACTGTAACAAAAGATGCAATAATTGACAAGTTTAAGGTATAGTTTTTGAGATATTTGTACTTGACAGAATGCTAATTCAAATGAAGACAAAAATATTTAGTACTGATCTAAATGAATTAATAGTGTAAATATAGTGTTATTGATTTTAGAAAAATATGTTTTTATTTGAAATAATTAAAATCAGTCTAGTGTTATTTATATTTAGTTTTAATTACCACGTCTTTATTATTCATTTTGTTTTATTTTGAAAAGTATTTCGTTAAAGATATATTATAAGACTTCGGCACTCAAGATATTTTATTTTTATATTTCAGAAAGATGACTTTATTGTCTTAAAAAATCTTTCGTGTAAAAAATTTTCCGGAAGATCAGAAAATGAACACATTATCTATGAACTGAAAATGCTTGAGGGATCGATGGTTTTGAGGATGAGGAATAAATGGAGGCAAATGCAATTGATTTCAAAGTAAGTAAAGTGAGATTTGAAGCGTTCTCTCGCTGAAATATGTCGTTAGTTTTAAGCGATACTCTATTGGATAAGATTTTATTTTTTATTCTTTTTAGGATTCCCTGGAATCTATCCAAACATCTGTGATTGTAATATTAATAGAATATATATATATAGGTGACATATCATGTTGGCTGGAAAGTATGTAATGGAAATTAAAATTAAATAGAGGATTACTATAAGGCTGAATTTTGTAAGGCGTTCTTGATTACTCAGGGAACTAAATGGAACTAATGTTTTTTCTGTGAATATCCTCTTGACCGACTTCCTTAGAGAGTAGCTTATCATAGAGATGTAGATGTATTGATAGACTCCTTTTGCAGTAAGCATAAATAAAAACTTGAAAGATAGTGGTCTAAATTGACTTACTGTGTTAACGTTAAACAGCTCAGAGAAGGATGGATTGAATAAAACCAGATATTACGAAAAAAGCAAAATGGAAGTCGTTAATGGTTGTAGTACAAGGAAGTAGAATACACTTTGAATAATTTTGCAGGGTATGGATTGAATTCCTCGTTGATGGAAAGGCTAATAATTAGATATTTTGAAAAAATAAAACAATGCAATTAAGAAATCAGGTAGAAACTGAAAAACTTTGTTAGACCAGGAGGGAACTAGCTTACAACTGGGGTTTGGAGACAGTTTAAAATTACATATTCTTACAGTAAGCATAAAGAGTGTTGACCTCCTTCCTCTCTGTAAGCTTACACATTAATGTTCTTCTGTAATAGCTGATTGGGCTCCTTATTAAAATAAAATTGTTAAAAGCAGATTTTGTTCTCTGGTTTTTTAAAGCTTTGTCAGGATGATATCATTCCACAAAACACCTGACTTAATATCCTGTGACAAAATGAAACTTTGCCACATCCTGTGTTAGTGGTGTGACTCTATTATTATTATTTTTATTATTATAATACTCTAATGAATCATAAAAGCATAAGTAATACAGCACTGTGCTGCATTAGACATGCATATATCTTTTATAGCTATTACTATTATTATTGTTATTATTATTATTATTATTATTATTATTATTATCCCATATATATGTACTAGTCTGTGATCGTAACTATTTATGATCGTACTACATTAGCCTATGTAGTTGATTGATAAATAGACTGTAATATTTTGCTTTGAAGTTGCAATGACGTTGGTTGGCTACTCCCCCCAAGCTTTTTTGAGAGAGAGTTTAGTTGTTCATTTCTCTGTCATAATATATATCCATTTGAATGAATAGTATTATTGTGGAACATTTGGAAATTGAACTGCTGGTGAGAGGATTTACCTGAGTCTCTCTCTCTCTCTCTCTTCTCTCCTCTCTCTCTCTCTCTCTCTCTCTCTCTCTCTGGCTAGTACAGTGGTAACGCGCTGGCTTCGCATTCATGAGGTCGAAAGATCGGTCCCCCGTCCAAGACCGAGAGTTTAAGCTGTTTACTGGCAGGAACTGCTGTGGTTGGACACCACAGTGGGGGTTGGGGCTTGTCCCAGCTGACGAATACCCATTGTATTGTAATGGAAATAAAGGTTTATTATTATTATTATTATTATTACTCTCTCTCTCTCTCTCTCTCTCTCTCTCTCTCTCTCTCTCTCTCTCTCTCTCTCTCTCTCTCTCTCTCTCTCTCTCTCTCTCTCTCTCTCTCTCTCTCTCTCTCTCTCTCTCTCTCTCTCTCTCTCTCTCTCTCTCTCTCTCTCTCTCTCTCTCTCTCTCTCTCTCTCTCTCCTCTCTCTCTCTCTCTCTCTCTCTCTCTCTCTCTCTCTCTCTCTCTCTCTCTCTCTCTCTCTCTCTCTCTCTCTCTCTCTCACGTATTATTAGTATTATAATTGTTGATGTGAGATGGTAGCACAAAGAAATCTCTCTCTCTCTCCTTTTGTGATTGGGTGCATTCATAGGTGAAGGTTTCACTAATATATATATATATATATATATATATATATATATATATATATATATATATATATATATATATATATATATATATATATATATATATATATATATATATATATATATATATATATATATATATATATATATATATATATATATATATATATATTTATATATATATATATATACACACACATATACAGTGCTCCCTCGTTTATCGTTGGGGTTCGGGTCCGGGACCAGCCGCGAAAGTTGAAAATCCGCGAAGTAGGAGCACCATATTTATTACAGGTATTTACTTTTATTTTTACCTTTACTGTATAAACCCTCCCTGCACTGTTAACAACTCACCCTTTACTTTAGTAATAAAAGCGCACAAGCGTAAATTACGTGAGTGGGACAGATAAGTTTACCATATATAACAGCATTCAAGCGTAAAGCTATATGAACGTGATAGGTAAGCTTACCGTGAATAAAGTGATGATGAGGTTTACATACTGCATAGCCAATGGTGGCCAACAGCCGAGAAATTTCTTCCTTCAGCATATCTAACAATTTTACCTTAAAGACGTTTCTCTCTCTCTCTCTGTGTCAATGTCTTTCCCCATTTATTGTCGTCATTTTTCATTTCCTCTTTCTCATTTTATTTCTTCTTCTTCCCGTTTCTTTTTTCTCTACTTTGATGGCAAATGGATGCATCCTTTTAATGTTCCATCAGCAAATGAAGAGAGAGAGTGAATTTTAAACTGAGGGAAGTTTATTATTAGTCTCTCTCTCTCTCTCTCTCTCTCTCTCTCTCTCTCTCTCTCTCTCTCTCTCTCTCTCTCTCTCTCTCTCTCTCTCTCTCTCTCTCTCTCTCTCTCTCTCTCTCTCTCTCTCTTTGTTGACTCCTCGTTGTCAATCTCAACTATTTGGCTTCCTTTATTCATTAACTTCCTTCTTTTATTTTTTTATATCTTCCTTTGTTCATCTCTGTATATTTGTCCTTCTATCTATCTAGCTGTCTTAGTTTATTATATAGTATCCTTTGCTTAGTTAGTACTCTATTATCTCTTTATACAAAAATTAAATGAACTTTTTTTTAGTATTCTTCTCTAATTTTCTATATAATAATAATAATGTCGATTTATAAGTCACTTTTAATCTTAAAAGTATAACAGTTGTACAAAAATGGAAATAAATGTTTGTTTGTTTGTTTGCTAGCCTCCTTATCAGCTGATGAATATTCAGGCACAATATCTTACTCATAAAATATTTATTTACTCTCCCTATTTGGGGTTTATCTAATTTTCAAGATTATAGTATTATTAATATTCCTTGGTTCTAAAAATTATTCTATCTATCGACCATGCTGCACGAAATCTTAACGTGAATAAAGTCAGCAGAGAGAAAAAGATAACGTGTAAGATAGTGTCCCACCGAGTGTCACCAATTTGTAGGATGACTGGGTTATCTCACTGCTTGTCACCAATTTGTCGTATAGTGGAGTTACTGTTCCACCTGATGACACCAAATATGTCGTGAGATTTCTATTTTATACAAGTTATAATTATGGTAGCGTGGTTGGTGAAAAACATCTTTTTTATATTGGTTTTATTCTTATTTAACATCTATGTACTCAGAGCTCCCATTACTACAGTTCCTGTCACGTCTAATTCCTGATTCCCACCCCCAAAGGGGGAGGCAAGCTAAGCTGTACTGTGTTAAGTCTGCTGCTGGCAAGGCCCGGTCTCTAACTAACTGTGTCTGCCCCGGAGGCTTCTTGAAATACCCCAAGGGCAGGGCGTGGCTTGACATCCAGTCCTGCCAATAAACTCAAGTGACATCCAGTCCTGCAAATTAACTCCATGTTCGAAGTGGAGTCCCTTCTATTTTGGGGAAGAGCTCTTTCAACAAGTCTATTGCAAAGGAGAGGGTGGCAATTGTCTATTGCCATTGAGTATCTCCCCAGGTCATGTACATACATATAGGTCAAATGTTCGTTTGTGGTATTGGGAATAGAGGACTTGTTTGGGTCTCTCACACCCTCTTGAGGTACTTGGCGCAGGGTGCTGATCTTCGTGACCCTTTTAATATTGGCCTTATCCCAGCAAAACACTTGAGAGAGCGTTCAATTTCACCTTTGACCTCTAGCCTCACATGTTTCTCTTCAGGACCTGATTCAGGTTTCAGGATTTCATATAACTTCAGTCATGCGACAAACGTATACAATTCGTTCAAAGAAAACGTATATTAGTACATGGGAAACCTAAATGAAATACTGTACAGTAACCCCTCGTTTATCACGGGGGTTCGGTTCCGGGACCGGCCGCGATAGGTGAATTTCTGCGAAGTAGGATCACCCTATATACATAAGTATTTTACACCTATTTTTACGTTTACTTGCATTGTTAAAAAACCACCCTTTACTTTATTGATAACAGCGTGCAAGTGTAAATTTATATGAAAGTTGTAGGTAAACTTACCGTGAATGAGGTGATGATGACGTGACATACTCATATACATAGCTATTTTACATTTATTTTTACCTTTACTGTATAAACCCTCCCTGCACTGTTAAAAAACCACCCTTTACCTTATAAATAATAGCATGCAAGCGTAAATTTATATGAACGTGATAGGTAAACTTACCGTGAATGAGGTGGTGATGACGTGTATAGACTCCAGAGGAAATTATTCCGCAGCCAATGACAGCTTTACGGCTGCTTTTTGCGAGAGAAAAACATGGTAATGGGAGTTGCTGTCGCTGTTCCTTCTTTTGTTGGAAGATGGTCTTGTAAGGAATCATGGCATCGTCGAGAAGATTGCAGAAGGTCACCGAACGAACCATATTATCGTCATGTTCTTGCGAGAGTTGTTGGCATGCTTTCACGTGTTCATACATGGCTGCCAGACGTTCGAGTGTAAGGCCAGGTTCTTCAATTTCTTTGTGCGATTCCTCTGGTTCTTCTTCTTCCTCTTCTTCGCTTGCTGATATTATCATTTCCTCCAAGTCTTCATCAGTCAAAGGCTGCGCGTGGCAGTCGATCAGTTCATTCTTGTCTTCGTGAGTCATTTCTTCAAAGCTTTCTCGTCTTAGCAATGCAGCCATTTTCACAGCTTTCGCAACTGCCGAGTTATGGACTTTGTCAGTAACGAACCCCATTCTTCCAGCTGGCATTGATTATGGCCGGCTTCATCTCTTTGATTGCATTCTGAATATTATGAAGGCATGTAGCAATCGTGTAATTACGCCAGTAAGTCTTCACTGAGAATTCTTTGTCTGCATCCATGGCTTCAAATAGGTTCGCCAGGGCATTTCGCGTGTAGAGGGCCTTGAACGCACGAATAACACCTTGATCCATAGACTGAATCAGTGATGTCGTATTCGATGGCAGGAACTCTACTTGAACACCGTCATATTTGAGATTAGTTGCGTGGCCACCAGATTCTTCTTCTTCTTCATCTACATCTTTTCTCACTTTTAAGTGGGGTCGATGTTTCTGGCCAGTGTTCTCCATATGTTTCTGTCCCATACCTCATCACCCAACAAACCTCCAGACCTCAGGGCGTCACTGATGCAATCCATCCACCTACGCTTTGGTCTCCCCCTCCTTCTCCTACCCCGTATTTCCATTTCCATCACCCTCCTCCCAACGTATTGTTCATCCCTCCCAACGACATGACCATATCATCCCAGTCTACTCTCTTGTATCCATCTGATACCTCTCCAACCCCTGAGGTACCTCTAATTACCTTGTTTCTGATCTTATCACTTCTTGTCACCCCACACATCCATCTCAACATCCTCATCTCTGCCACATCCAGTTTTTCTCTTGTGTCTTCTTTATTGCCCATGCCTCTGCTCCATACATTATCGCAGGTCTCACAACTGTCTTATGCACTTTACCCCTCAACTTAATCCCTATTCTCCTGTCGCACAGCACCCCAGACACACTCTTCCCGTTCTTCCATCCCGCTTGTATTCTGTGGGTTATTTCTGACTCTAGGTCACCATCCTCTGCCAGTGTTGTACCCAAATACTTGAACTTTTCAACTCTTTTCAACACCTCCCCCTGCAAATTTGCCTCCCCATCTCTCAACCTCAAGTACTCTGTCGTCTTCCTGCTAATTTTCAGTCCTCTATCCTCCATCACTCTTCTCCACTCCTCAAGCTTCTCCTCCACTACCTCTCGTCTGTTGCTGCACAGTACAATGTCATCTGCAAAGAGCATGCACCATGGTTATCTCTAATACCCTGGGTTACTACATCCAAGACCAGATCAAAGCACATCCTTGATGCAGACCAACATATACTGAGAGACTTTTCATCAAGCCCACACTGCTCTTAACATGTGCCTCTGCCCTCTCATACATATCTTGGATGATTCTTACACATTTCTCGGGGACTCCCTTTTCGCTAATACACCTCCACACCTCTTGACGTGGTACTCGATCATATGCCTTTTTCAGGTCAATAAATACCATTTGCAGTCCTTTCTGTTTCTCCCGATGCTTTTCCATCATATGTCTCAAGGCAAATATGGCATCCACTGTCCCTCGTTACCTCTCTGAGTCTCCTCTCTATGATCTTCTCCCATGTCTTCATAGTATGACTCAACAACTTTATACCAGCATTATCCATTAAAAGAAGGACTTTAAATTCAAGGCCTTTTTCCGCAAATTAAATTTTGACCTGAGGGCTAAAGCATCAGTGAAACCAGTCCGATGTGAGGCTTTTCGTGATCCAGGCCTTAGGGTTATGCATCCAATACACTGGCAGCAGATTCTTATTATTCTTCTAAGCCCTAGGGTTCTTTGACTTGTAGATAAACCCGGGCTTTAACATGAAGCCCACTGCATTCCCGCACATGATGAGGGTAACGCGGCCTTTGTGCACTTTAAATCCCAGGGCTTTAGCCTCTTCCTTGAAGAGAAAAGTCCGAGACAGCATTCTCTTCCAAAATAACCCAGTCTCATCCATGTTGAACACTTGCTCAGGAGCATATTCCCCTTCGGCGATAATTTTTTTGAAGTCGTTGTTCACGTAATCTTCAGCTGCAGCTGTATCTGCAGAGGCAGCTTCGCCATTAACCGAAACGCTCTTTAGGCCGTAGCGTGTTTTGAAATTTGGCGAACCATCCCTTGCTTGCAACGAACAATTGTTTCCTCAGTAGAGAATTGCTGGAGGGTCCTGGTTGTGGGTCGTCGATATCTTCTTCTCTCTTTTCCTCTCACGGTCGCCACTGTCGTCGTCGGGTTCGTTTGCAGCAAATGTATCGTACAGCTTCTTCGCCTTTGTTTGTATGATATTGCTGTTTATGCTGATGTTCTTCTTTCTGCAATCAGCAATCCACAGGGCCAAAGCAGATTCCATCCGCACTATTATCCTATTTCGGGGTGTTACAACCCTCTTCGCTGTTTTACTAAATGAAGTAGTCGCTGTTTTCCTGATATTTGTCTCGTCCTTTTTGATGTAGCAAACAGAAGATTCGTTGAGGCCAAAATGGTGGCCGACATCCGCAAACCTTCTTCCTTCTTTCAGCATATCTAACAGTTTACCTCATCTGTTATGGTTAACATCTTCCTTTGCCGCTTAGGCTCACTACCAGAAGCCTTAGAAGATGAAGGACGCTTGGGAGGCCTTGCAAAGGTTGAAATACGTGAGTAAAATAAATCAAAGCACAACGCGAACGGCGCACATGTGAGTTAGACTGAACGAGTGAGGTGAGACAATGGAAGATGGTGGGAGAACCAAGCTTCAATCAAAAAGCCAATCAGACCCCATGATACAGAACATACAGAATAACAATTATGTGATTCGTCGTCTTCCACCTTTTAGCCAATAGCATTCCATGAACTATCTCACGTAGGTGTTGACCTGTGCATTTTCTAAGACGCCAAGACATTGTACACTATCGTACAATATTTCACATGGTGCAGTACTGTGAATTATATGTTTAAATTTATGTTTTTTACTATTTTTTTTACTGTTTTATTACTCTTAGGCTAGGAAATCCTTTTTTTATGAATAAAATAATGAAAATTTCAATATGTAGTAGCTCACGTAGATGCGACCCTTTGCGTTTTCCGAAACGCTGATACCGGTATCGTATTTTACATGGTGCAATACTGTTAATATTTATTATTCTTAGGCTAAGAAATACATGGTTTTATCAATAAAATAATGAAAATACTGGAAATTTTAATATATGCTAGCTCACGTAGGTGCGACTCTTTGCGTTTTTCGAAACACCAACCGGTATTGTACTTTCTATGGTGCAGAGTTACATGTTTAGATTTATGTGTTTTACCATTTCTTACTGTTTTATTATTTTTAGGCTGGGAAATAAAACAAATTTTATCAATAAAATAATGAAAAAATAAATTTTTGTTCCATAAAATAATGAAAATACTGAAAATTTTAATTTTTTAATATTTTAATATTCTTGCATATACCCAGAAAAAACCTCCGAAAAAAACCGCGATGCACTGAATTTGCGATAGGTGAACCGCGATATACCGAGGGGTTACTGTATATATATTATCTACATGCTATTTCCCTGATGATATTATATCAAAAGTTTGTTTGCTGTTTGTTCTTAATGCTTCTTTCAATCTTCATAATATCACGTTCATTTAAATTTACGCTTGCACGCTGCAATTAATAAAGTAAAGGGTGGTTTGTTAACAGTGCAGGAAGGATTTATACAGTAAAGGTAAAAATAAATGTAAAATACCTATAATAAATTGGTGCTCCTACTTCGCTGTTTTCACCAATCGTGGCGGGTCCCGGAACCGAACCCCCACGATAAATGAGGACACACTATATATATATATATATATATATATATATATATATATATATATATATATATATATATATATATATATATATATATATATATATATATATATCATAAGTGCTGTACCAAATGTTTGTAAAATCCTGCAATATTTTTTAGCCACAGACTGGTAATCAAACCTAGGATGCATCATGAATATACTAAGTCTCTACCAGCTTTACTATTGAAGGTGTGAGTAAAGAGAGGACTGTGTTGGGTAGCTGCCAGAGCTTGGGACTAAAAATAATCATCTATTATTTGTGTTCATTTTAGACTTTTTCTAACCTCCTCTATTGCTTAATTTTGTGTTTAGTTCAAATCCATGCCACATAGAGATATGTTAGAATTTGTCTACCAATAATAGAAAGAAAACGGTCATGTGGCAAAGTATATAAGCTTTTAAATTAATGTTTTGTGATAGTTTAATAGCTAGTTACTTGCCATATATTTTCATGGCACATTTTAATTTATTATAAATTATGCAGAGCAACTTATTAGCCATACCTTGGCATGCCATATTTTTTAAGCAAGTCTGTGCTAATCCTTTGCTTACATATCTTTTCATTACGTTGAGAAAAATGTAGTTTTGAAAGCTTGAGGTGATCAGCTGTAATGTTTATGATAGTCTATAACAGATTTTATTTAAAAGTTAGACATTTTTTCGTAATTGCCATTGAAACATTCACCCTTTGATTTATTTTCTGTACAGAAGGATAGCTGGAAAACTTCCCCAGGGAATTAAAGATGAGGTGGAAGAAACCCAAGAGGTGTTGGACCAGCAGAGTGATAGCCCTTTAGAGATTCTGAATCAGAAATCAAATCTACAGACTCCACAGAAGAAACCTATCAATTCAAACACCCCTTTTCTTTCTGAAGAAGGTTCCTCTGCAAAGGCACTGAAATCTCCCTCTGAGAGGTAAGAAAAATTGTGTATTATATTTATTTGCAACGTGTAAATGGTGTTTTCTGTTTTGTCTCATTCGCCAATAGCAGCATGAAATAAGTTTCTTGAAGGCTTGGGTGTATCAGTGTAATTCAGTAGAATACTCCCAGCTTGATTGCATTATTATTCAAAAGAGAATGTTTTATGGGTACTTTGGAACTGTACTAATATTTTCGCCATTATAATTTTTATAAGTATGCTGACTTTTGTCTGGGTTATATTCTGACCAGGTTTTGTACGCTGATTATGTCATATATTACATGCTTATATACTATATATTCAGTCAAACCACGGTTTTTTAACTTACTTTGTTCCTGAAAATGGTTCAGCAGCCTAAAGGTTCGAAAGGTAGGGCAATTTTTACCACAGGAATCGATGTAGAATTAATACGTTCCTGGATCCCAGATAGTTGTGTAATTTAGCCTTTACAAGACTATTTCATATCTAGATTTGTAGACAAAGCAATGGAAATCAACAACTCTTACTCAAAAGCAGTAAGAATAATTAAAATTGATGAAATATGGAACAAGGTTGTAATTCATCGTACCTTTATGTAGCAGAGTTGATAGTGTAAGTGGAAGGTAGTGAAATTTGGGGAGAGAAGGAAGGGTTGTTACTGGTTACTTGTATCTTTTGCTCCTTTTGCAACATCAGCTTCCTTGATCAGCTCATTATGAAGGAAAAGAGTACTGATCTATTAATTATTTTTTTTTTTTTTTTGCATATAGATTTGATCGACAAGATCACTGATACAAACGAAATTTTCATGTTTGACCATAATTTATTCTTTTTATTTTTTTTTCCTCTATCATGGTAACTTTGCGCAACTTCTTTGGCCCTTTTGGCCCCATGATGGCTTATTTATTAATACTGTATAGCAAAGTACTGTAAATTTTTTTTTTAAATTACTGAAACACCGTGAAACAATGAAATGAAATGCATTGATAAAACAGAATATAACAGGTTAATAATAAAGTAAACAGAAAGAAAAGGAACACTTAAACATTGCCATTGTAAAGTCAAAATTCCTGAACAACTTCTGAACTTTTATCTGAACAAGAAAAGACACCATGCATATGTACAGAGATCTGCTTTAATAATAAGCAGTTATAAAACATGAACATATACACTTCGAATTTGTGTGTAGATCTTTGCAAATAATAATTTTTTATAAAGCACAGTGAAATATTATTTAGGTAAAATATTTCGTTGTTTCATGGCTTTAAGGAAATGTCACTGCAAGTAATGTATCAGAATAGATATTAAACATAATGCTTTATGCAGTGAAGTTGTGCAGAGATCTTCATGAATGATAATTTATTATAGAACACAATGAAATGTTATATTGTTGCAAAATTTTGTTGCTTCATTGCATTTCAGTTTGTTGTTTCAAGAACAGCCTTCTCGATTAATTTATTATAAAATATATCAGACAAAATGAAATGCCCTGCAAATTTGTGCAGAGATCTGCGTGAATAATAATCATTCTATAACGCAATGAAATATAGATCAAGTGCAATATTTGGTTGCTTCTTTGTGTTCTGTTTCATATATAAATGTGTTCTTCTTCATTGTTTCATTTTGCTGTTTCAAGAAAAGTCACTGCAAGTTCGTGCTTAGGCCTACACTAATAAACTTTTTTTTTTAAATATACATTGAGATGCAATGAAATTTATCATAAAGGCACTTCAAATTTGGATGGAAATCTGCACGAGTAATAAGTGTTTCAAAAACAGTTTAATATATTGAAATTCAAGAGAGGGCACTGTTGATTTGAGGCTATCTCTACTGTGTGGCCAATGAGCCACATGGCCCAAGGTTTAGATATAAAAAAATTATGTTTGCAAGTCAAAAGGTTTGACATCTAATATGTTCGATGTATATGTACAGATGCTCCCCAACTTACAACTAGTAACATTTTGAATGACCGTTCGTAAGTTGACTTCTTTGTAAGTTGCTAGTTGTTATGTAGAGGGGACGAGAGAGAGAGAATATTTCACCGCATTCTTTTCTGATCAACTCAAGCATTTTTGCTATTTAGATATACAGTGGTACCTCTAGTTACGAACTTAATCCGTTCCTTAACCATGTTCATGAGTCGAAATGTTCGTAACTTAAAACCGTTTTTCCCATCAAGATTTATGTAAATCTAATAAATCCGTTCCCCAGCCCCAGAAATATACCTTTTTAAAGTTCTTTTATGGGTTTATATATTATAAAAATGTATAAATAATAGGAAAATTACCTTAATAATAGAAAGAAATTCTACTGTACTAATATAAAACCTGGTACAGTACTATATTTATCTTTGTTGTTGATTGTTGCTGCCACACATGGATGGTGGAGGAGGAGAAGTAGGAGGAGGAGGACTACCCTTTCGAAGGAGAGTCCCCTTCCATAAAGATGTTGGGCAACTGTTAAGGTACTGACTGTTCTGGTGTTTTCTCTCGACATGTATGTTCTCTCTTGGAAGGTGCTTTTGTAGCAAGTATTGGCACAAGAAAATGTTCCAGAGAAATTGGTCTTTTTCTGTGCTGATGAATTTTTCTAAAATGAAATATCTCATTGTCATTTAAAATGTTCTCTTCTGTAGCTCACAGTTTTTTTTGGGTGATGAATCTCAATGAAGACCTGCACTTCTACACATTTATTTAAACTTTTCACTTGAAACCTTTATCCTCTCATCCCCCTCCTCCACTGATTACTTCTCTTGGATTGTCTCCACCTGTTCTCATTGCAACTCGATCAATTCTTTGGTGGTGAGTTCTTGTTTGTGGTCTTTCTCTAGCTCCTCCTCATCCTCCTCGTTGACCTCCAAGCCCAAAGTTTTGCCTATGGCCACAATATCCTCAACCACACAACCTTGCCAAAGTTTCCTCCAGGTGGATTGCCTCGTGCAGTAAAAGACCTCCTTCCATGCCTTGTCAATGAGCCCTGTGCAGTGGAGGATATTGAAATGGTCTTTACAGAATTCAAGCAGGGTCAGATCCATGTTGTTGGTGACTTGGAAACACCTGGTATAAAGACGCTTCATATACAGCTTCTTAAAATCTGAAATGACTTGCTTGTCCATGGGCTGGAGGAGAGGAATTGTGTTGCGAGGCAGAAATTTGACTTTTATGAAGTTGTATTCGATAGCAAGGTCTTCTACCAAACCTGAAGGATGGGCAGCAGCATTGCCATTATCAGAAGACACTTAAAGAGCAAACCTCTTCCTCAAGATATTTTTTGATTGCTGGTGCAAATTCTTCAGTCAACCCTTCTATGAATAGGATACGTGTTACCCAAGCCTTGCTATTTGACCTCCACATTACCGGAAGTCTAGCCCTCAACACATTATTGCGCTTAAAAATGCGATGATTTTTTCAAAAGAGTAGACTAAAAGAACCTTTATCTTGCAATCTCCACTTTCATTAGCACACAATAAAAGTGTAACCTTGCCCTTCATTGGCTTGTGGCCAGGCAGTGACTTCTCCTCTTGGGTTGTTTAGGTCCTTTTAGGCATTTTTTTTCAAAACAGTCATGTATCATCATAGTTGAAAACTTGCTGCAGGATGTAACCTTCACTTTCAATAAATTTAGTGAATTCTACACATAGGCATCCACTGCCTATCGGTCTGAACTAGCTGCCTCTCCATGCCTAACATCACTATGAATTCCAGATTATCGACAAAATTTTTCAAACCAGCCTTTACTTGCTTTAGATTCGTCAATTTTAGCGCCACTAGCACTCAGAGTTTTTGCTACTAATTCATGGTGTATCTATAGAGCATTCTTGCATATTATAGCCTCACTAATACTCTCCAGCAAGCTCTTTTTCAGTAATCCAAACTAACAATAAGTTTTTTCCCTCTTCTATGATCTGAGACCCATGCTTCATTAAAATAGTAACTCTTTTAGCCTCGTCAGCTGCCTTTAAGACCTCTTTTTTCTTTAAAATAGTACAGATGGTTGATTTCGCCATGTTATACTGTGTGGCAAGATCAGAAACACGAACACAGTTTTCATGTTTATCTATTTCTTTTTTCGTTTCCACTGTATTCAATACACTTAGGCTTTTTAATGCCACTATCACTAACGCACTTCACTTTCTTAGGAGCCATAATGCAGGCTAGCTTAAAGTAAAAAGCAAAAAAATATGAAAATCTACAACGTATGAACTTCACAATGCAGGCACCAATGCATAACTAAGAGCAAATATGAGGTCGCCCAGGCAGCTGTGCGTGTGAATGTGCATTCGTACCTCGAGGTTTGTATGTGAGCCAATGAAAAATTTGTTCAAAAATTATGTTTGTAGGCCGATTTGTTTGTAGGTACAAAGTTCCGCCATTACGACAGAGGCCCATAAATTATTAATAAATTAATTTTTGGACCTACCTGGCTTGTGTGGTAAATATGAACTTTGCGCTCTGAACAGTTTGTAAGTGTGGCAGACGAATACACTGCTAGCAGCACTGTTGTATTTATATATATAAAGTTAATGGCTTTATGTATTTATTTGTTTATGTATATGGTTATTTGAAGGAATAAGATATAATTTATTCATGCAAAATAAATTTTTGAGTGTCACAAAAGAGTACGTCGTCATGTGGCATTAGACTGAAAAGAAGAAGAACCGTTGCTCAGTTTACTCTCATACACAATACTGTTTCTCATGCTTATGTGCTCTCTTGTTGGTTTCGCTCATGTACGTTCATTATTGACCTGTACTATGCCTCCCAAGTATAGTGATGATTTTTCTGATGGCAGTGCTGCGAAGAAAAGGAAATCCATTACCATGAAACTTAAAGTTGGAATAGTAAAACACTCGGAAAAGGGAGAGTCCTACAATATTGGCCGCTCTCTTTGATTAGCCCATTCGATCATGACGACGATCATTAAGGATAAAGATTGCATCCTTGAACATGTGAAAGGTTCTGCTCCTATGATGTTTACTCTGATTACGAAGCAGAGTAGTGGCCTTATGATTGAAATGGAGAGATTATTAGTGCTTTTGCTGGATGAACATCATCTACGATGTATCCCAGTGAGCCTCATGTTGATACAGGAAAAACCTAAAATATTGTTTGATGTCGTGAAAAGTGAAAAGAGGGAATGGAGTGAAAGTGAAGAGTTTGTGGCCAGCAGGGTTGGATTAATTGTTTTAAGACTTGTGCTACTTTGTATAACCTAAAGGTGCAAGGTGAAGCTGCTAGTGGTGATGAAAGAGAAGGAAAAGTTTTCCCAGTGTGTTAGTAGAATTAATTAAGGAGGGAGGTTACCGTGCTGAACAAGTATTTAACCTGGATAAGTCTGTCTTGTTCTGGAAGTGTATGCCTTGTCGTGTGCACATCTCCAAGGAGGAGAAGACAGCACCAAGCCATAAAGTCAGCAATGAGATTCTGACTTTTCTTTTAGGGGCTAATACTGCTGGAGACTTCAAGCTGAAGCCCTTGTTGGTTTACTTGGAAGAAAATCCAAGGGCACTTGAGGGCTTATGGAAGGGTCAGTTTCCTGTCATTTGGAAGTCGAACAAGATGGCTTGGATAATCCTCTGGATATTTGAGGACTGGTTCAGCAACCATTTTGTGCTTGAAATGGAGAGGTTCTGTGCTTCCAAGGGTTTGTCCCTTAATATAGTGCTGGACAATGCCTCTGATCACCCTGTCATTTGGATGACTTTCATTCTAATGTAAAAATGGTTTGCCTTGCACCTAGTATCTCTTCCCTGTCACAGCCAATGGATCAGGGAATCATTGCCTCTTGCAAGGCCTACTTCCCCTGAGGGACAATCGCTATGGATCTTAGGGCAATTGAGAAGAACAAGAACTTGACTCAGGGAGTTTTGAAGTCATACAATATTCTTTACGCCATGAAGAATACTGCTGATTCTTGGGAGGATATTAAGCAGATGAACTTGAATGGGGTACGGAAGAAACTGTGCCCCCAATGTATGTTTGACTTCCATGGCTTTGAAGAGAAAGTTTAGGCTGTCACCAAGAACATTTTTGCCGTGATTAAGGAGCTCAAGTTGGAGGTGCGGCCTGACGATGTAGATGGTTGAAGAGGATGAAGAAATACCAAATCCAGAGCCCAAGATAATCACAAGAAGGGAATTGGAAGAATCTTTTGCCCTCATTGAGGAGAGGGTTGGCATAGTAATTTATTGTGCTTTCTTATTCTTTCAATTTTAATTATTTAATTTTTATGTCATATGTATATGCAGATGTATGTGTGTACAGTAATTACCTAATTGTCTTTGCGAGAAAGAGCCCCTAGCTCGTAACTTCCTGTCTCCTGGTCAGTTCCATTTTGTACTTGATACGTATCATAATTGTCCTCAAAACTACGGATTGAGTTAGCATTAATTACCTCCTCGCTTAGCTGATTCCAGTTATCAACTACTCTTACACTAAAAGTACTTCCTCACATTCTGCAAAGAAGTTTTCTTACGAAGCGTCAAATTATGACCTCTAGTTCTAGTGCCAGCCATATCAAAATATCGATCCCTATCCACTCTGTCTTAACCATAAGGGAATTTAAAAACCGTCACCATATCCCCCTCATTCTTCTAGCTTCGAGTGATGGTAAGTCTAATTCCCTCAGTCTCTCCTCAACGGAGATTGCGTATTTCTGGCACCAGTTTCGTGGCATGTCTCTGAAATTTTTCAATAAGGGGGCTGCATATTCAAGCTGTGGCCTCACATAGGTTACATAAATATTTTTGAACGTATCCTTGTTCATGTGCCTGAAGGCTACCCTTAAATTTGCTAAGAAAGCATATGCTGCCCTTACTATGCCATTTGTATGCATGTCTGGAGACAAATCGGCCAGTCTGTTTACTCCTAGGTATCTCCCATTCTCTGTCTCTTAAACTTCTACTCCTGTCATTGAGTGGTCAAGCTTAGGCCTTATTTCACTTGAACTTATTCTCATTACCTTATATTTAGAAGTATTGAACTTCATTAGCCACTTTTCTGAGCACTCATGCAGACTGTTTATTAGGTCTTCGTGAAGTTCTCTTTCTTCACAATCATTGCATCATCTGCAAACATGTTCATGAATGAATTTACAGACTTTGGTAGGTCATATACATATACAAGGAACGAAAGTGGCCCTAAAACTGAACCCTGTAGAACTCCACAACTAACTCTTCACCATTCAGACACTGAGTGTCTTACTCTAACCCTCAATCCCCTTCCTTCTAAGTAACGTTTTATCCATGACAAGACTTAGCCACCTATTCTCGCAAATGCTTACAGCTTCTTATTAAGTCTATCTTGTGGGACTGTGTCAAATGCTTTCTGGAAGTCTAGGAATATGCGATCTGCCCATCCATCTCTTTCATGTAAGATTTGGCTTACCTGATTATAAAATTCTATAAAGTTTGTTGCTGTTGATATAACATCTCGGAAGCCATGTTGTCTCACTGGCAAAAAGTGGAAGGATTCCAAGTGAGGAGAGATGCACTTTCCTAGTAGTTTCTCCATAACTTCAAACTATGCTGGTCAAGGAGACAAGTGTATTGTTTAGAGCTGTATCCCTCCTTCCCTTTTTGAAGATGGGTATTAGGATCCGTAATAAAGGCTATGTGAGAAGTAAACAATGGAAAATAGAGCAAGAACTACGATCTTATCACGAACGAAGCACACAGCGCGGGCACCAATGCAGAACTGAGAGCGGGCGAGTAGGACATGTGGTGGCTTGGCCAACACATGCGTGTTCGTTGGTTGGAATTTATTCGTGGGTTGGGGTCAAAATTTTTCCAAAATTTTGTTCGTGGGTTGGTTTATTCGTGGGTACAGGCGTTCGTGGGTTTGGGTCACCACTGTGTTTCCTCAAGTTCAAAATCTGCTCCTCCTGGAATCAACTTCCAAAGAGTGGTATTAAGAGCATTAATGTAGATCAGGTCAAAGGGAATCTAGACAGTATCCTGCACACACACTAGGATGAGTGTGTACTGAGTATGTATTAAAAAGTAAATATGAAATATCTCATCTTTGTGGACTGCAAAGTCTGTGAGATGCTAATCATGCCCTTGTAATTCCTTGTATCTCTCTCATTGGTGAGAAATGTATTGACCAATTTTTTTAAAATTTTTGTATATTTCCCAGTTGGGAGTATTGTACCCCAGTTTGTTTATCGGTTGCAGATTGTCATGATAGATTTTGGATAAAATCTTGCCATTTACATTTTGCATTCTTGAAAGCACCGACCTGTGGTATAGACGCTTTGTTAGCTTGCTTTGCTTACTGTAAAAAATTATTCACTCCTTGCATCTGGATTTGCCTGGCTTAATCTGTTCTACTTGCATAGCTAGGAATACAGCCAATGCCAAGACTCGTCCCTTTATTTGTTAGATTTTATACCATTAATTGTTCAAGAGGATTTATCCTAACTACCTCTAGGAAGTGAAATTATTTCCTAGTCATGCTATAGTCACTGGAGATTCAGAAGTTGAGCTAGGCACAAATAAATATTTACTAAGTAGACATTGATGTCAAAATTTAAAATTATAGTGGAATGATGCCAGTATTGCAGTTCTAAGTTGTACCATTTTCTCTCTCCTCTTTATACTTTTCTTTACCAAGTTTTTTCCCTGTTGGAGCCATGGGGTTCATAGTGTATGACTTTCCATCTCCTCTTGTTGATCAGCTTATTATAGCAATAATAGTAATAATAATAATAAACATGTGAATGTCAAGTTATTGGAAATACCAAAAATAATTCATACAAAATTTCAAGAAGTTTGTACGTATTTTTTACCCATTGTTTCAAAGCTCCCTCCAAGTTTATTAATAGTAAAACTGCTGACAGCGGAAAAATTGAACTTAGGAATGAAAAAGTATACAGTATATTTCAAGAAATTTTTACTTCCTGTCTTCACTCGACCACCTATTTCATCCTGAAAATAATAATTTGATAGCATCTAAGCTTACAGGTGGCATATGAAGAAGGAAAATTTTAAAAGCCTTATTGGTAGAAACTGCTTAACCAAAATATTAGCATAGCTGGTGAGAGTATGGCTGATATATATATATATATATATATATATATATATATATATATATATATATATATATATATATATATATATATATATATATATATATATATATATATATATATATATATATATATATATATATGTACAGTACAGTGATCCTTCGCTGTATCGCGTTTCTTGGCTCTCGATTTCACTGTACCGCAAATTGATAAAAAAAATTTATTTCCCAGCCTACGAATAATAAAACAGTGAAAAATAGTAAAAAACATAAATTTAGATATACAGTATAACTCACAGTATTGCATCATGTGAAATAGTGTCCGATAGCGTATAATGTATTGGGGTCGCAGCTACGTGAGCTAGCATATATATTTATATTTCCAGTAGTTTCATGATTTTATTGATAAAAAAAACGTATTTCTTAGCCTAAGAATAATAAAACTAATAAATAGTAAAAAACATAAATACTAACAGTATTGCACCATGTAAAATACGATACCGGTATCAGCGTTTTGGAAAACGAAAAGGGTCGAACCTATGTAAGATAGTGCATATTGAAATTTTCATTATTTTATTGATAAAACAAGTAAAATAGTAAAAAACATAAATTTAGATATATAACTCACAGTATTGAATAGTAAAAAACATAAATTTAGATATATAACTCACAGTATTGCATCATGTGAATTAGTGTCCGATAGCGTACAATGTATTGGGGTCGCACCTACGTGAGCTAGCATATATATTAAAATTTCCAGTAGTTTCATGATTTTATTGATAAAAAAACGTATTTCTTAGCCTAAGAATAATAAAGCAGTAAAAAATAGTAAAAAACATAAATACTAACAGTATTGCAACATGTAAAATACGTTACTGCTATCAGCATTTCAGACAAAGGCTTGCACCATCTTCCATTGTCTCGCCTCACTCGTTCAGTCTAACTCACGTTGTGCTTATTAATACGTTTTGCTTGTGATTTTTTTACTCGCATATTTTAACCTTTGCAATGCCTCCCAAGCATCCTTCATCTTCTAAGGCTTCTTGTAGTGAGCCTAAGCGGCAAAGGAAAATGTTAACCATAACAGATAAGGTGAAACGCTTAGATATGTTGAAAGAAGGAATAAGGTTTACGGATGTCGGCCACTATTTTGGCGCCAGTTAATAACAGCCGTAAAGCTGTTATTGGCTGCGGAATAATTTCCTCTGACATCTACAAACTCATTACTACCTCATTCACGGTAAGTTTACCTATCACGTACATATAAATTTACGTTGCATGCTGTTATTTATAAAGTAAAGGGTGGTTTTTTAACAGTGCAGGGAGGGTTTATACAGTAAATGTAAAAATAATTGTAAAATACCTATGTACATGAGTATGTACATAGGTACATACTGTTATATAGGTGCTTGCTGTTATTTATGAAGTAAAGGGTGGTTTGTTAACAGTACAGGGAGGGTTTATACGGTGTAAACGTAAAAATAAATTAAAATAGCTATGTACATATAGGCTGATCCTACTCCGCGATTTTCCTGTCTCGCGCCGGGTCCCGGAACCAAACCTTCGCGATAATTGAAGGAAGACTATATATATATATATATATATATATATATATATATATATATATATATATATATATATATATATATATATATATATATATATATATATATATAAATTATTTATATATATAAATTATTATATATATATATATATATATATATATATATATATATATATATTATTATTATTATTATTATTATTATATATATATATATATATATATATATATATATATATTTTTTTTTTTTTTTTTTTTTTTTTTTTTTTTTTTAAAGGAGACACCAGGACAGGGAAAAAAAATCTACCCTCATCAAGCCTGGGCACGAAGAAAACGTAAAGAGAAACATAGATGGGGAGTATTGTGACTTGTCGGATGTGAAAAGATAATAAGACATGTGTAATGAATATCCAAGAATATTCGGTGTTGATGTAGGCACAGAAAGAGAACCGTAAGTGAAGGAAGACTTAACATCAAACTGTCCTAGACAGTCTTATATAAGTCCAGAAGACCCTTCAGCTGTAGTAACGATATGTTGCAGTGACTATTACTTTTGAAGCAGATCAGTATTTTATCATGGTTGTGTATAAATAAGGTATTTTCTAGTCAGATTTATCTTGTCAAATTAGAATACAATATGGATAAATATACTTTACAGTGTCCAAAGTTTATCTCTATTCCACAGACAGGCTTCACCAGATAAAGAACAGGTTGTTGCTTCATCGTCAAAATCTCCACCTGATAATGACTCGTTTGCTGAGGCTGTTCAAGATATTAATTATTTGAGTGAAGCAGGTGATAGGTATGTCTTAACATTTATATTTCTTTGCTTCTGTTACTGCTCTCCTGACTCCACTGACTTGGTGCCCTTCTATGAATATCTCTCTTCTTACCATGAGTCCTTGCTCTCTTTTCACCTACATGCTGAAGTTCTCTATATTGGAGACTTCATTGTATACCAAATCAGTATTTTATAATCGTTTTTGTACAAATAAAGTATTCTCTTATCAGATTACTTTTGTCAGATTGAAATAAGATATGGATAAATATACATGTAGTTCTTAGAATAATGCGAAGATAGGTTCGCAGAAGTGCCGCGTATTGTAATTTTCGTGTAATGTAACAAGTCATTTTCCATAAGAAACAATGATAATGGGCATAGATACATTTCACAACCGTACATAGACACACTATACCAAAGATATAATATAAGTAAAACATATTTTATAAGTACATAGCAAAGCAGAAAGACCTGTAGTTATTTATATTAACATGCAAATAGTGTACAGTATAAAAGATATACAAATTTACTGTACAGTAAACAAATTAATGCACTCTATTATGCGGTGGGCAACAGGCATACACTGGGACGTGCATGGTGGCGGTGAGCACGAGGATGCAAATGTTTTGCCACCTCCGTAGCAGCTGATTCACCCTTGCACGCTACTTCCCTGACTATATTATATCGCAAGTTTGTTTTCTGTTTGTTCTTAATGCTTTTTTTCCATGCTCTTCATAATATCCGATCGCATTAAGCGGTAGAAGAGGAGGAGGATGCAGGAGAACAAACCTCTATCTGCAAACGTTTTACCGCCTCCTTATCAGCCGATGCACCCTTGCACGCTATTTCCCTGACAATATTATATCACAAGTTTGTTTGCTGTTTGTTCGTAATGCTTTTTTTCAATTGTCTTCATAATATCCGATCGCATTAAGCAGTAGAAGAGGAGGATGTGGGAGAACGAACCTCTATCTGCAAACGTTTTGCTGTATCCATATCAGCTGATGCACCCTCGCACGCTATTTTCCTGACGATATTATATTGCAATTTTGTTTGCTGTTTGTTCTTAATGCTTTTTTCAATTCTCTTCTTAATATCCAATCGCATTAAGCGATAGAGGAGGAGGAGGATGCAGGAGAACGAACCTCTATCTGCAAACGAGTTGCCGCCTCCGTATCAGCTGATGCACCCTCGCACGCTATTTTCTTGACGATATTATATTGCACGTTTGTTTGGTCTTTGTTCTTAATGCTTTTTTCCTTTATCTTCATAATACCTGATCGCATTAAGTGATAGCAGAGGAGGAGCATGGCAGAAAAGTGCCTCCGAGGCAGTTGATTATTTGCTAAAATGAATATGTTTTTTTCGAATTTTTTGCATGGGCGTTATTTGCGAATTTCGTATTTTTTTACTATTGTGTTTGGGGGTGTTATTCCAATTTCGCTGATTATAAACACGTAAAAAGTGAACTAGGTGTCTATTCAGTGTCTAGAGTTTATCTTTATTCCACAGACAGGCTTCACCAGATAAAGAACAGGTTGTTGCTTCATCGTCAAAATCTCCACCTGAAAATAACTCGTTTGCTGAGGCTGTTCGAGATATTCATTATTTGAGTGGAACACATGATAGGTATGTCTTAACATTTATATTTCTTTGCTTCTGGTATTGCTGCACTGCTCAGTTTCGAAGGTCTAAAGATTCCTTTTTAAGAAGGTTGTTTGCCTTAGCTCCTCTCCCACCAATAAATGTTTCTGATCCTTTGCCAAAAATCTTTCAAAAGACTTCCATAACACAAGTTTTCCCCCCTCTCCTGATGGTTTTATAGCTTGCTCTCCCACTAACAAAGCCAATCTCTTTAGTTCTTATTTTTATGCCAATTTTTATGTAAGCCATTCCAATGCACATGTTCCTTGCACTATTTCCCTCCTTAAACCTATTCCATCCCTTATTAGTTCTTCTTTCAAGGACCATAAGGTTCTTCACACACACACACGCACTTGAAAAAGCACCTAGCTAAGCTTGAAGAAGTTCAAAGACATGCCACGAAAGTGGTGCCAAAAATATGCAATCTCAATTATGATGAGGGGCTGAGGGAATTAGACTTACCATCACTCGAAGATTGAGGGGGATATGGTGATTGTCTTTAAATTCCTTCATGGTTATGATAGAGTGGATAGGGATCAATATTTTGATATGGCTGGCTCTAGAAGTAGAGGTCATAGTTTGAAGCTTCGTAAGAAAACTTCTCTGCAGGATGTAAGGAAGTACTTTTTTAGTGTAAGAGTAGTTGATAATTGGAATTAGCTAAGCAAGGAGGTAGTTAATGCTAACTCAATCCATAGTATTAATGACAGGTATGATAAGTATCACTAAGTACAAAATAGAACCGATCAGGAGACGAGAAGATGCGAGCTTTGGGCTCTTTCCCGTAAGCACAATTAGGTAATCTCACACTCTCTCTCTCTCTCTCTCTCTCTCTCTCTCTCTCTCTCTCTCTCTCTCTCTCTCTCTCTCTCTCTCTCTCTCTCTCTCTCACACACACACACTTAATCTCTCTCTCTTTCTCACTCAACCTATGCCCTCCCTTATTATTTCTTCATTCAAGGACTGTTAGGTTCTTTACACACACACTCCTTCCCCCCCCTCTCTCTCTCTCTCTCTCTCTCTCTCTCTCTCTCTCTCTCTCTCTCTCTCTCTCTCTCTCTCTCTCTCTAACATATATATACAAATGCCAAAAAATAGTTAATAAATTGATTTTTCTTCCTACCTTGCTGGTGTGGTAAATTTAAACTGTTCGCTAAAACAGTTTGTAAGAGTGGTAAAAGGAATACACAACTAGCACACTGTTGTATTCATATTTATCAAGTTAATGGCTTTCTTTATTTATTTGATTATATACTGTATATGGTTATATTGAAGGATTATATTGAATTAAAAAAACAAGCACACATAGCTGTATATACAATTTTATTCGAAATACGTACGAATACAAAGCTAGCAAACACAGCTGTATTCATATTTATCAAGTTAACAGCTTTATTTATTAATTTGTTTATATACAGTTTAATGGTTGTACAGTATTGAAGGATTATATTGAATGTAATAAAAAAACAAACACATAGCTCTTAATACGATTTTATTAGAAATACACATGAATACAAAGCTAGCAAATACAGCTGTATTCGTTATTAAGTAAATGGCTATATATATATTTTTTTTAATGCAGTCCTTGGTTATATTGAAGAAATATATTGATTTAAGAAAAAATACCAAACACAGCTGTAAATACTAGAACTCTGCGAGTTTGCTATTAAATCTTGGTGGATTTGCAAAGCCTTAGCTCATATTATGGCCTTGCTAATACTATCGCCAACCAGCTGTTTTTCATTTATCCACAGCAATAATAATTTTTCTACCTCTTCTATTACCTGAGACCTTTTCTTCGTTAATATATTAACTTCCTTAGCCACGTCAGCCGCCTGTAAGATCTCTTTGTTCTTTAAAATAGTACAGATGGTCGGTTTTAGCATGTTGTACTGAGTGGCGAGATCTAACACGCATCCCATATTCATGTTTTGCAATAATTTCTGTTTTCGTTTCCACTGTTATACATTTGGGGTGTTTGATGCCAATATCACTAACACTTTTAACATTCTTAGGAGCCATTATAAGGGCTATATTAAAAGTAAAACAATGGAAAATAAGCAAGCACTACGATGAAATCATGAACGAACCACACAGCGCAGGCACCAATGCAGAACTGAGAGCAGCCGAGTGGGACCCACGTGGCGGCCGAGAGCGGTCGAATGGGACACGTGGTGGCTTGGCCATCACATTTTTGTTCGTGAGTTGGGATCAGAATTTGTTCGTGGGTACAGACATTCGTGGGCATGGGTAATATAAATTATTTGTGATATAAAGAGTCAATTTCCATAAGGAATAATGATAATAGGCATAGATACTTTCCACAACCTTACATAAACACACTTGGCCAAAGATATAAGATAAGTATAACATATTTTATAAGTACATAGCAAAGCTGAAAGACCAGTAGTTATTTATATTAAAACTGTATACAAATAGTGTACAGTATAAAAGATATACAGATTTACAAATAAATACTGTACAGCAAAAAAAAATTAACGCACCCTGAGAATGAACCCCTATCTGCAAACGTATACAAAGATGACATAAGCGGTATCTCCCTGTATCCATGCATCCCATCAAAAGTATTACGAATATAGGACATATAAAGGTTGGATAGGAACTTCTAGACTTCTCAGGATGGAGAGAAGGCTCTTGATAATTCATCATTTTTGTAAATTTTGTTAAACAGGGTATTCCCATCAAAGATAAAAGTGACATTTAATGCATAGCAAATAGCAAGGAACATAGTTGTGTTACTGATTCATAGAGGCCAAGAAGGATGCTATTATACTCGATAGGTACATTACAGACAATGTCCACAATTGACACAAGTATGTCTTAAGTCAGCTGCATTATATGCAGTGATTATTGCCATGTAAAGCTGTTTTGGTGAGAATACAGAAAAATTCAAGACCGTCTTGAAATCTACTCTGGTTAGGTCCATTTATCTTACTAAGGCGATAAAGGCTAACCCAGCAGCCTTTTACTGTCGCACTACGTCTGTCCCTGCAGCACACCACGTCTATGTTGATGGTTCTGTGCAAGCAGATGGGAGGGCGGCATGTGCTGTGTTTTCCCCCACCATGGAGCCGCCTGTGCCGGCTGATTCATGGATTGGCCGTAGACTACCCACCTCATCGAGCTCCACCTACTGTGAATTGGATGCCGTGACTCTCCTTGTTCGACGACGAGTGAATGGGGTAATAATTTGTGACTCCCAATCGGCCCTACAAGCCCTATCCTCGCCAAGACCCATCTGTGGCTGTGCTGTGGGAGATATACTATGTCGCCTCGCGGCCGCTCAGGATGCTTCTCTTGTAGTGTCGTTTGTATGGACGCCCTCTCACATTGGGCTGACTGGCAATGACACAGCGGATCGTCTTGCCAAGGAGGCCTGTATGCTGGATGGGCATGCTGTGGACGCTGAGCCCTCCCTCCGATGCCTACGTAACATCATCTACTCAGCTGGGTTTGCCATGACGGTCCAGCGCAGGGACACGGAGAGGGCCAACAGTGTGTCCATACAGCACCATGATCACTTTCTTCACAGTCGCTACAAGTATCGCAGACACGGGTTAATGGTGCGGAAAAACAATGTAGTTAGTGCTCGGCTCAGAATGGGGTATCGGCCTTTATGGCAGGTCTCCCAGACTCTAGATATGCCACAGTACACCTCCTGTAAATTATGCGACCGTCCTAATGCTAACACTCTTGACCACTATTGTCTTCAGTGCCCCACAGTGAGAGATGTTTTACCACGAGGTCAGAACTTAATACAGATCTGCTCATTTTTACTTAATGATGACAACCTTGATGTTATTCTTGCTCGTTATCCTCACTTTGGTGGCCATTAATTATATTGAATTATACATATATTTTCTGTATGTTGCTGTATAATTCTGTTTGTGTATTCTGTGTTTCTCTGAGCTTTACTTTTGTATATAATGTACTCTGTGCTGCCATACTGTGAGTTGTGTTAGTATGCAGCAATGTTTTATCAATGTGTACACCTCCGTGTAAAATATATTCTATTCTTGGTTTTGTAACCATTTGAAGCATTATTTGTGTGAATTCATGTAATGTCTGATGCCTTGGCGCAATAAATTAATAAAATAAAATAAAAATAATGTATCTTTCCATGTGTCTTATCAAGAGAATTGACACTACGTCTTAGAGAAAGGAGGATGATCAGATCTTTAAAAAATTCATGCATAAAAATTTATTCATACAGAGGACCATTTCTTGGTTGTGTATACTTTTTACAATAGGAGTGGATTTTGCAATGCACTTATCTAAGTTTCTGTTATTCAGAGTTTCTTAAGCCATGCTTGGTTTTAACATCAAGATATTTGTAGATGCTGCTTGACCCTCTTTAGATTGAAGAGTCTTTAGAACCTTCAAAAGTAGGCCCATCAGAGCAGATATACTGTATGTACTATCTCCAACAATTTGAATCAATCTGGAAACCCATTCACAGCTACCATGCTCAAGTTCTGTAATTGGTGAAGAATACTTGCTCAGCTTCTTGTTTTCTGCTGTTGTATATAATTCCACTACAAAGTCTGGAACAAGTTTTCTGACTCTGAAATTGTACATTGTCCAGCATCCACTCCGGCTGTAGATGTTGATGACAAGAAAGCGTAGTTACAGTCTTTACCCCTTCGATGTGGTTTGCTGAAATTGACAGTCCCTTCTTCCTTAATAGTATATCAGTATTAACACCCTCTGATTCAGGGTTCACTATCTCTGTGAACCTCCTATTTGTACACAGTAGAATACTGTCAGATTTTGCTTTGGAGTCAGATAATTGAATCTGTCTTTGCTCTTGATTTCCTTAAGTTTGTTTAGAGAAATGTGATGACTAATTTGTGGCTTCCTCCTCAGCATCTGAAGTTTGATATCTTCAGCCATTTTTTTATGTGCTTAGGTAGGACAATGATAAACTTAGAGGAACATTTCTACAAAGAGTGTATGTAGCTATCTTTTTCCTCAGGAAGCAGTGCAATTTTCTTAACGTAGTCATTTCCTTGATCCTTAACCTTTTCTTTTTCCATTGAATTAGACATACTGTATGTTCTTTTTCGACATATATTCTTTTTCTCCAGAATTTGGTTCAGTTTGAATGCAAATTGGAAAATAACCTTTACCTTTTATGTCAACTGATGCTTTGTAAAATGATATGAAGGGTACTTGAAAGCATTTTTTGCTGTGATAATATAATTATTTTTACATTATCATAATATGTCCTTATCTTTGAAGTTAGTACCTACTGAATTAAATATCCAGAATTATGGAAATCTTTGGAACTTGTAATTTTCTTGGGAATTAAGAAATGGAAATTTCAATATGGCAACTTTCTGCACTGGGGAAACCATATAATGAACAATCAAGGTGTAAGGAAAATATGGTGTTTAGGTTTCTGAAATGCTATGGGAACTTACCCAAATAACAGTTTAATTTATTAATATTTTCTAATTTTATCCCCCATAATTACATGCATATTACATCAGCTGATGTTATACTGCATTTCGTGAATAACTGTCAAAATTGACAAAATTTTCTGAAAAGATGTGCATTATTTATAGAATTGTTACAAATAGCGGCTGGAATATTGATAATATCATGACCAGTATGGCATGCCCTTCTCTTGTAGTGTATGGATGATTTGTTATCAAATGCAGAAGAGGCCCCAGTGTTAGTATTTATGCAGTACAGGTATACAGTATATAGGTGTCAAAGTGGATGCTATATACCAGAAATATTAATGCTAGAAGTTTGTAGTACAGTATTTCGTTTAATGATTTTCTGAAATGTCATAGACCTTGGATTCTTTCGTAATTAATTTTGTCTTCAGGTTGGATGAATATTTCTTATTAAGTTCATAGAAACCATTAATATGGAGCCTAAAGCTTTGAGTATGAAATTTACATAAATGATAATTGTGAGTATTCAGTTAATTTTTCATTAAATGTATTTGACATTTAAAGTTAGTTTTTTTTTGGAGACATTGTAAATTTTACCCATCTAGTATATAGAGGTCAGTTTGAGTTCATATTTAAAATTGTTTTACAGGCCTGAAAAATCCTATCACTGCAATAGCCAGTCTTCTACTTCCACTAAGAGTAGCAGACCTGTTATTCCAAGGAAACTCCTTGATGGTAAGTGATAGCATGCATTTTTAAATTTGTAGTCAAAGCTATTTAAATTATATTTTGATAGATGTGTATGAGTGCTTTTAGCCATGACTATCAAATGTTGTTCTCTATTGATTTTACATATATTTGTTATATGTTGATAACCATTATCTGTACAAAATACTTCAGCTTCAATTTTAAGTCAGCAAGATCATGAATGTTGTTTATAGATGTATTTAGTAGACAACAAGCTGGGTTAACATAATATTTAATTCAGTCATGTACTGCTTTACATCTTTCAGCACAAGGTTTGTTCTTATATGAGTCTTATCGTCACCTAATTACATGTAATGTTATTTTTCTTTTTGCACTCAGTCTTCCTATGAAAAGAATCTAGCATGGTTGGTATTACATGCTTAATATCATATAATGGGATCACAAATTGCAAATACCAGTTGTCTTGCTTGTGTTTCTCTCACTAGTATGCCAACTTCATGGCTTTTCTTTTTCCCAAACCTCTGCAGTTTGTCTGTGTTATTAAATCGTGAATATGAATGTAAATAAACTACGATCTTTTTTGAGAGCAGTGTTACTGCATACTCTGTAATTATCCAGTA
Source organism: Halocaridina rubra (assembly GCA_037179515.1). Classification (NCBI taxonomy): domain Eukaryota; kingdom Metazoa; phylum Arthropoda; class Malacostraca; order Decapoda; family Atyidae; genus Halocaridina; species Halocaridina rubra. The sequence continues at coordinate 34,550 of JAXCGZ010002067.1, read as the reverse complement.
ACTTTTGCTCCTTTATGATTATCCCACAATTCCTAGGTAATTTATTAAATTTGTTTAACTTAATATTGTTGGCCTTTTCTGTTGCCTCATTTTGGAAGTTTTATAGTTTAACTGTGACAACATAGGCAGCCACTGTATGCAAAAACAGCATATTAGATATGAAAGTCTGTATGTGATTTCTAACTGAGTTTAGATAATAAATCATTTCTAGCCCCTTTTAATCTTTAAGCAGAATATTGTGATTTTGGCCAAGAATTTGTGCTTTTGCTCTGGGTTTTAAGCTGCATAAATGTCGCATAGACAGAGGGTATAATTGAGACTCACAAAAATTTCTTTATAAGTACAGTAGTTGATATCTATTATTATTATTATTATTATTATTAAACTTGGTTGGCAACTTTTGACCTAAGTGACTTATGACTATTTGACTCTGCAACTGACCATGGCCACATTCGTTTGGCAAAACAAATGAATGTGGCACTGGAAAACGTACAAACGGTTGACTATAAAGGAACTGTAAGAGAAAAAATGAAAGATTTTTTGATGGGAAAGACTAATCCACTGATTAAACAGGCACTTGATAAAGAAAAGACAATGGTAATCTCAGGCATAAGTGAATCCCAGGAGCCAACATGGCAAGGGAGACTTGACCTAAATAAAGCCAGGGATTTAGACCTGATAAGGAAGTTGGAATACTATATGTCCGGAGAATATTGTAAACGTTCACCAACTTGGTAAATATTCTAGGGAGGGAAAGGGAAGACCAATGAAAGTAATATTTTGAGAGAGGGGACACATGTAGAGAAATATTGATGAGAAAAAACCTAAAAGGCCTTCAGGAATTCAAAGCAGTGTTTATTATAACATACAGAAGACAGGAAGAGATGGAAAGGATAAAAAACTTTTTGCAAGAAGCTAGAAGGTTATATGTGGGAAGAAATGAAGAAGAGAAGATATATTCTTTTTCAGAGCTCTTCCAGCCAAAGGGGAGATAAAGAAGATAATGCTAAAAGAACAGGGAATGTGGCCTCATTAAGATTGCTGTACACATATTCTGATGGAATAGCTGGTAAGCCAGTAGACTTAAAGGATAGGATTCGCAACAGTAAGGCAGATATAGTGACGGTTACAGACTAAGTTAAGTCAGGACATATACATTGTCACAGTTTTTCCTGAGGGCTTCAACACATTAAAGGTTTAAAGATCTGAGAGGACTGATGGAGGGATAGCACCACTCATAAGTGAAAACTTTTAGGTGGAATAAGTAAACTTTGCTATGCAAGGGTAAATCAGAAAGTTCGCAGAAGTTTTCCAAAAATTGTTTAACTGAAGTGAACAAACACAAAGCACTTTTTTTTTTCATTGTAGTTACCATCCTGCTCAATACACTTCTCAAAAATGTTTCCGCCCGTTTAAGCCTTCTCTGAAGAACTCAACAGTCCTCTCTCAAAACCACGTGTTTACAGCATTTTTAGCCACATTCAAGTTTTCAAAGCAGGCTCTACTTTTTGATTCTTTGAGGTTTTGAAAGAGGAAGAAGTTTGATAAGGTGAGTTCTGGACTGTACGGTGGGTGACGTAGCACTTCCCATCGGAACTCTTGAATCACATCCTTTGTAACTTTCGCAGAGTGCTGGTGCATTTTCATGGTGAAAGAGGATCAACCATGCAGCTTTCCTCGCCGTTTTTTGACCAATACCGCCCTCAGTTTCTTTAAAACTTATGCATAGTAAGGTCCGTTAACAGTTCTTTTTCCTTCAAGGAAGTCCTCAAGTATCACACCTTTTGAATCCCAGAACACAGTGGCCATCACTTTCTGAAATGACCTTTCAGATTTGAACTTAATTGGTCAAGATGATCCAAGCTGAAGCTATTGTTTGGACTGCAGTTTAGTTCAGGATCATTATGGTAGGTCCAGGTCTCATTGCCCGTAATATTTCGACTCATAAGCAGCTCTTCGTCAGCCTCAGTCTTGCTTAGAATCGCCAGTGAAAGATCTATTCTAAAAATTAGCTGGTTTGGGCACAATGCTTTTGGAACCCATCGTTCAGAAAGCTTGCTTAGTCCCATATCTTCTTGCAAAATCGTATATACAGAACTGTATGAAATATGTAGGGTCAAATATAAATAATTTCATCATTTTTCGGTGTTCTTGGTCTCATGGGCCGAGGATCATCTTTCAGGTCTTCCCTGCCATATCATAATTGCTGAATCCACTTGTAATCGGCTGTTTTCTTTGGAACATCATCGCCATAAACATTCTGCAAAGCCTCAGTGAACTGCATCCCTTTCCATTCGAGTTTCATCAAGAATTTCATGTCCGCTCATATCTAAAAACTGCTAGTTTCCATGGTTCACGAAAGCAAATTTTTTAAGACCGTCCTCACTCTGCAACTAACAGCGAACTAAGGTCTCGGTGATGCTTGCTAAGATGTTTTGTCTTGTTCTCACCAGCTCGTATTCAAACAATGGCAGTATTCTGCGAACTTTTTAATCCCCCCCTCGTAAAGAGTGAGTTCAAGGAATTTGCTGTTGCTTGCATAAATACCGGGTCAGAGAACATTATAATAACTGTTGTATATAACCCACCAAGGAAGCAACATAGGCTAGAAGTTTATGAAGAAAGTCATATAGGTACTCTTGATGTCATAACCTCAGTTGTTAACATTGCACGTGAGAGAAAATGTAGGATTTTGATTTAGGGAGACTTGACCCACACAGTGGGGAGGACTTGTGTGCGTCAAGATTCCTAGATTGCGTACTAGGAAATTTCCTGCACCAGCATGCACTGGAACAAGTGAGAGCCAGGGGTGGAGATGAGCCATCGCTACTTAATCTAGTTTTCACAGATAATGTGTTGGATGTTGAAAATATTGAGTATGAACCACTAATTGGAGAGAGTGACCACTATGTGTTGTTGATGGAGTATATCATCGAAGATATTTTGCCTGAAAGTAGTGGCACTGAAGATATGAGGAAGAATTATCTGAAAGGAGATTATATCAAAGCTTTTAAGCTTTTTGCAGTTATTGGCTGGAGGACTTTATATAACAAGAAATGTACAACATCTTTTGTAAGGAATATGGGAAGAATTAGATTGTTACATACCTTGTACCAAAATAGGAGTTATTCATGCCAGAGAGAAGTAGTTCAATAATGAGTGTAAGAGTGCTAAGGAGCAGAGAGACAAATGCTGGAAAAGGTATAGGAGGAGAAAAGCATAAATGCCTGGCAGACTTATAAAAGAGTAAGAAATGATTACCTAAGTGAAAGAAGAGAGGCAGAGAGAGACTATGAAAGCAATAGCACCAGGAAGGCTACAGAAATCCCAAACTTTTCCACAGCTTTATCAGAGGAATATCTAAGGTCTAAGAACAGGTTTTAAAGCTAAAGAGAGCAGATGAAAGCATCATTGAGACGGATGAAGAGATTTGCGAAGAATTGAACAAGGAGTTTCAGTTGGTATTTACAGCAGAAAACACCCCACACCCTCAGATTGCAGAGATAGGAGCTCATGGGCCAGTTTTAGAGAACATCATCTTTTTAGCCACAGAAGTATGCAAAGCGCTGATGAAGTTAGATGCCCCTAAAGCTACAGGTCCTGATGATGTATTTTGTAATATACTTAAGAAATGTGATAAATCAATATCGCCGGCACTATGTATCATATTTGAAAAGTCGCTGGAATCTAGGGGGATTCCAAGATGCTGGAAACAAGCGAACATGGCACCTATGCTCAAAAAGGGAAGGAGGGATACAGCTCTAAACTATATACTTCTTTTCTTGACCAGCATAGTTCGCAAAGTTATGGAGATACTACTAAGAATGTGCATCTCTCTTTGTTTGGAATCCTTCAACTTTTTGGCAGTGAGACTACATGGGTTCAGAGAAGGTAGATCAACAGTAACAAACTTATTAGAATATTATGATGAGGTAAGCCGAATCTTAAAGGAAAGAGAGGGCTGGGCAGATTGCATATTCCTAGACTTCCTGAAGGCATGTGATACTATCCCATACAGGAGACTTATTAAGAAGCTGCAATCAATGACGAGACTAGGTGGAAATATCTTGGAATGGATGAAAATTTTCTTAGACGGAAGGGAGCAGAGGGTTAGAGTAAGTCACTCAGTGTCTGATGGAGAGGGGTTAGTAGTGGAATTCCTCAGAATTCAGTTTTAGGGCCAATTTTGTTCCTTGTATATGTAAATGACCTACCAGAGTCTGTAAATTCATTCATGAATATATTTGCAGACAATGCAAAGATTGTGAAGAAAGTAAGAGAGGAGAACAATGATAGAGAACTTCAGGAATACCTAAATAGTCTGCATATGTGGTCAGAAAAGAGGCTGATGATATTCAGTACTCCTAAATGTAAGGTAATGGGAATGGGCACGAGTGCAAGAAGGCCCAAGCTTGAATACTCTATAGCAGGAGCAAAACTTCAAGAGACAGAGAATGAGAGAGATCTAGGAGTAAACATGCTGGCCGATTTGTCTCCAGAAATGCATACTAATGGCATAGTAAGGGCAGCATATGCTTTCTTAGCAAATGTATCGGTAGCCTTCAGGCACATGGACAAGGAAATGTTCAGAAATATTTATGTAACCTATATGAGGCCATAGCTTGAATATGCAGCTCCCGTTTGGAATCCACACTTGTAAAAGCACATATCTAAGCTGGAAAAAGTGCAAAGACATGCCATAAAACTGGTGCCAGAAATACGCAATCTCAGTTATGATGAGAGGCTGAGGGAATTAGATTAACCTTCACTCAAAGCTAGAAGAATGATTGGGGATATGGTGACGGGTTTTTACATTCCTTCGTGGTTATGACAGAGTGGATTGGAATCGATCTTTTGATATGGCTGGCACTAGAACTAGAGGTCATAGTATGAAGCTTTGTAAGAAAACTTGCTTGCAGGATGTAGGGAAGTACTTTTTTTTTACTGTAAGAGTAGTTGATAATTGAAATTGGCTAAGCAAGGAGGTAGTTAATGGTAACTTAATTCATAGCTTTAATGACAAGTGTGATAAGTATCAGTAAGTACAAAAATGGAATCAACCAGGAGACGGGGAGTTGCGAGCAGGGAGCTCTTTCTTGTAAGCACAATTAGGCAATTAATTACTCAGCTTGAGAAAACCGATGGTTGGTTTTTTCACACTCATCTAGAGATGTCTAAATTATTTTTTTTCATATTCTCTTCTGCAATACTGTAATAATAATAATAAGGAACGCTGATGATAATAATAGTAATAATACAGGGCCTCCTCGTTAAAATCAGGGTTCTGTTCCTGTCAGTTGACTTGAGTCGGATTTCGACGTAAATCAGAACACACCTAAATTCGAACCAAGAGCCATCAACCTCTATGTTAAAAATGAATCATTTACAGCATTTTAAAATAATATGTGATCTTAATCTATGATAACAATACTAAAACTAAACTTATTAGCATTGCTTACCTTTTAAATGTATTAATAGTAACACTAAACTACAGTACATTGCATTATAACTTACATTACTGGTCTGTTTGGCTTGCACACTGAAAGGGCATTGCAAGGGATGGAGAGACTGGCTTATTGGGAGCTGGAAGCTGGAGAGACAGGTGCTGAGGAAACTGGGGCAGGTTAGTCTGGAGGGCAAAAGAACATAATGGAGGTATTGGGGCAGGTGAGTCTGTAGAGGTGCAGGCACCTGAGGTAGAGGGCATAGGATCTTTTGGTGGGGGCTCTACCTTCACGAAGAATTGGTCAAGGCGAGTCTGGAAGGATGCCCTCTTCTTTTCCTCAAATATTTCCTTGTATTAGCTCAATGCATCATTGATCCCTCTCTCCACCTTATTGTACCTAGCAATGTTGGGGTCCTGAGCCTCTAGCTTTACCAGCAATTCCACTACCAAGGCAAATGATTCTTCCAATTCCTTGCTAGTGAATCTCTGTCTCTAGGCTTGGTAAGTCTTCTTCCTCTTTAATCGTTTGCTTTTCAAGCCTGGTTTCAGCCTCAACAGTCTCCTCAAAGCCTCAGAAATCATTCATAAAATAGGGGCATGCATTTTTCCATACCCCTCTCATTTTCGCTTGCATCACGTCCTCTCAAGCATCACCAATATTCCTCACAGCATGAGTATTATGTGACTTCCAGAAGTCCTTGAGAGTCAGGTTCTTGTCTTTCTCCATTGCCTTGAGAGCCATAGCAATTGTTCTTTGGAGATAGTAGGCTTTGAAAGAGGCAGTGACCCCCTGATCCATTGGCTGTAACAAGGAGGTGGTATTGGGCGGAAGGTAAACCACCTTTACCTTAGGATGAAAGTCATCCAAATGGGCAAGGTGACTAGGGGCATTGTCGAGGATTAGCAAAACCTTAAAGGGCAGACCCTTGGAAGCACAGTACCTTTCCGTTGCAGGCAGAAAATGGTTTCTTAACCAGTCCTCAAATATTTGAAGGGTTATCCAAGCCTTCTTGTTTAACTTCCAGATGACTGACAGTTGACCCTTCAAAATGCCCTTTAGTGCCCTTGGGTTTTCTGCCAAATACACCAACAAGGGCTTCAGCTTGCAGTTTCCAGCAGCATTAGCCCCCAAAAGCAAAGTCAGTCTGCCCATGCTGACTTTATGGCCTGGTGCTGTCTTCTCCTCCTCTGCAATATACGCACGACTAGGCATATGCTTCCAGAATAAGCCAGTTTCATCCATGTTGAATACCTGTTTGACACAGTAACCCCTCACCCTTATTATTTCTGCCAAAGCAATAGGAAACATTTTTGCTGCTTCCTCATCACCACTAGCAGCTTCCCATTGCACTCTTACATTATGCATATTAGCACAAGCCTTAAAATTATTAAATCACCCTCTACTAGCAACAATATCCTCACCTGCATTGCCTTCCCCCTTTTGTCTTTTCAAGTCTTCGAGCAACATTTTAGCCTTTTCCTAGATTAACATAAGGCTTATTGGGATTTGCCGTTGATTTTGGTCTTCAAGCCAAAGCACTAACAATCTCTCCATCTTGATTATAAGGCGACTACGCTGCCTCATGACCAAAGTGGACATCATAGGGGTCGAAGCTTTCACGTGGTCACAGATGTGATCTTTGTGCTCGATGATCGTGGCCACAGTCATACGGGCTAATCCAAGATTGCAGCCAATGTTCGTAGAAGATCCTCCCTTTTCAGCACTTTTTACCACTTCAATTTTAATTTCCATGGTGATGGCTTTTCTTTTCTTCGTAACACTGCCATCAGAACTATCACTAACACGCTTGGGGGGCATAGTAATGTCAGTAACGAGTGAACACAGCAAGAGAACAGATGAAAACACTAAGCACTATTAGGCAAGTGGGAATAGAGTGAGCAGTGGTTCTTCTCCCTCTGATTCTTACACGACACTCACCAAACTATTTGAAATAAAATCGTATTAACAGCGATTTTTTTTTTTTTAATAATAGTTCAATATAACCAGATAAATAAACAAATAAATAAATAAAGCCATTAACATGATAAATACGAATACAGCTGTGTACAGGGTACTCATGTGTATTTGAATAAAATTGTATTTACAGCTATGTGTTTTTTTTAAATTGAATATAATCCCTCAATATAACCAAGTATATAAACAAATAAATAAATACATAAAGCCACTAACTTGATAAATATGAATACAGCAGTCCTGCTGGCTGTGTATTCGTCCACCGCGCTCACAAACTGTTCAACATTCATGGTGTGAATTTACTGCACCAGCCAAGTAGGTAAAACAAATTTATTTATTAATAATTCATTAATAATTTATTGACCTCTTGACGTAACGGCGAAATGACGTAAGTAGGATCAATGTTATACAAGGACCTAGTGTGATAATTATAATCATTATAATAATAGGAACAATTATAATAATAATTATAATAATAATAAAAATATGAATTATTATAATACTGTAATAAGAATTGTATTAATAATACAGTAATGATCAGAGAAAATATTCATTATATAATTGCCTGTGATATTAGATTCGCAGTTATTATATTTTTTTTCTGATTATGGGGGAGGTCTCATTATTGAGTTACTAATTACATAAGCTTGCTGTGGCCCTCCTTTTGTAATATTAACACACTGAGGATAAGCATTATGTAATAAGTAAAGGGATCTATATGGAGTTACCTTGCATCTTTGGTGATATTTGTTTCTGTAATCTTGGATAAATAATTTTTTATATTTTGGCTGATTGTACCACCCCTAGGTGACATCCTTTGCCTCACATAAATAGTGTCAGCTGAGAGAAAAAGAAAACGTTTATAGTTCGTTCAAAGAAAACGTATATCATACTGTATTCATGGGAAACTTATATGAAATATGTATATTCTCTACATGCTATTTCCCTGACGATATTATACTGAAAGTTTGTTTGCTGTTTGACAGAGAGAGAGAAAGAAACATTTTTAATTAACACTTATTCATTCAACCAACACTACATTATTTATTGTAAATCTAATGGTTTAATAACAAATTCGTAATAGTAATAATAATCATAATCTCCACAATCTTCATCAGAGGAAAATTATTGTCGCCAATAATAATAATAATAATAATAATAAGATCTAAGGAGAATTTTTAGAATAGACATCATAAAAGCAATGCGGAGGTACATTAACACCCAGCAGAGAATTGGATATTCATGACACATCTTTTATAATCCCCTCACATCTGACAGGTCATTACACTCTCCATCTCTGTTTCTCTTTACTCTTTGTATTCTTCATGTCCAGGCCCAATAAAGGCTGTTTTATTTTATTATTTTTTGGTCCGTCCTAATATCACAATCATTAATATATATATATATATATATATATATATATATATATATATATATATATATATATATATATATATATGAATCATTTTTTACCCCGACCGGGACTCGAACCTAAGACTTATAATTACTAAGTCAAGGCGCTACCAACTACACACCACAGAAGGTTAAAAGGAATCCAACCTTATAGCATATATCTGCTATACTTAGGAATGAACGCATTCTATCTGAATGCCACTATGTTCGTATTACAGCTTCCCCAACCTCACTCGTGGCTTCATTTTCGCATTCAATTCAATTCCCAATCTCAGTCGGGCCACACAATAACCAATTAAGCACATTACATATGTGAAAACATGAATCATTTTTTACCCCGACCGGGACTAGAACCTAGGACTTATAATTACTAAGTCAAGGCGCTACCAACTACGCACCACAGAAGGTTAAAAGGAATCCAACCATATAGCTTATATCTGCTATACTTAGGAATGAACGCATTCTATCTGAATGCCACTATGTTCATATTACAGATTCCCCAACCTCACTCGTGGCTTCATTTTCAAATTTAATTCAATTCCCAATCTCAGTCGGGCCACACAGTAACCAATTAAGCACATTACATATGTGAAAACATGAATCATTTTTTACCCCGACCAGGACTCGAACCTAGGACTTATAATTACTAAGTCAAGGCGCTACCAACTACACACCACAGAAGGTTAAAAGGAATCCAACCTTATAGCTTATATCTGCTATACTTAGGATATAGCAGATATAAGCTATAAGGGTGGATTCCTTTTAACCTTCTGTGGTGTGTAGATGGTAGCGCCTTGACTTAGTAATTATAAGTCCTAGGTTCGAGTCCCGGTCGGGGCAAACAATTATTCATGTTTTCACATATGTAATGTGCTTAATTGGATATTGTGTGGCCCTACTGAGATTGGGAATTTAATTAAATGCGAAAATGAAGACACGAGTGAGGTTGGGGAATCTGTAATATGAACATAGTGGCATTCAGATAGAATGCGTTTTTTCCTAAGTATAGCAGATATAAGCTATACGGTTGGATTCCTTTTAACCTTCTGTGGTGTGTAGTTGGTAGCGCCTTGACTTAGTAATTATAAGTCCTAGGTTCGAGTCCCGGTCGGGGTAAAAAATGATTCATGTTTTCACATATGTAATGTGCTTAATTGGTTATTGTATGGCCCGACTGAGATTGGGAATTGAATTAAATGCGAAAATGAAGCCACGAGGGAGGTTGGGGAATCTGTAATATGAACATAGTGGCATTCAGATAGAATGCGTTCATTCCTAAGTATAGCAGATATAAGCTATAAGGTTGGATTCCTTTTAACCTTCTGTGGTGTGTAGTTGGTAGCGCCATGACTTAGTAATTATAAGTCCTGGTCGGGGTAAAAAATTATTCATGTTTTCACTTATGCAATGTGCTTAATTGGTTATATATATATATATATATATATATATATATATATATATATATATATATATATATATATATATATATATATATATATATATATATATATATATATATATATATATATATATATATATATATATATATATATATATATATATATATATATATATATATATATATATATACACACAGTAATCCCTCGTTTATCGCTGGGGATCGGTTCCGGGACCGGCTGCAATAGGTGAAGTTTTGCGAAGTAGGAACACCTTAAAATTATTTTTATTATTATTTTTTTTTTTTTTTTTTTTTAGATGATTATGACACCAGGACGGCCCAAATATGGTAAAATAAAACAGCCTTTATCAGGCTGTAAAGAGGAACAGAGATGGAGAGTAGTAATGACCTGTCAGATGTGAAGGGATTATAAAAGATGTGTAATGAATATCCAGCTCTCTGCTGGGTTTTAATATACCTCTGCATTACTTTCATGATGTCTATTCCAAAAATTCTCCTTAGATCTTATTATTATTATTATTATTATTATTATTATTATTGGCAACAATAATTTTCCTTTGATGATGATTGTGGAGATTATTATTATTATTATTATTATTATTATCATCATCATCATCATCATCATCATCATTATGATTATTATCATTATTATTATTATTATTATTATCATTATTATTACGAATTTGCAATTAAACCATTATATTTACAATAAATAATGTAGTTTTGGTTGAATGAACAAGAGTTAATTAAAGATTCTCTCTCTCTCTCTCTCTCTCTCTCTCTCTCTCTCTCTCTCTCTACTCTCTCTCTCTCTCTCTCTCTCTCTCTCTCTCTCTCTCTCTCTCTCTCTCTCTCTCTCTCTCTCTCTCTCTCTCTCTCTCTCTCTCTCTCTCTCTCTCTCCTCTCTCTCTCTCTCTCTCTCTCTCTCTCTCTCTCTCTCTCTCTCTCTCTCAACATACTATTCTACCCAACACCCCACACTCTCTTTGTCCCAGCCAACTAGGAAGGGGCACTGTACACAGTTATTAAAGTAAATAAACCAACAGATGTACAAACAATGATGAGCCCTTAATAATAATAATAGTAATGATGATGATAATATTCTCCACAATCATCATCAAAGGAAAATTATTGTCGCCAATAATAATAATGATAAGATCTCAGGAGAATTATTGGAATAGACATCATGAAAGTAATGCAGAGGTTTATTAAACCCCAGCAAAGAGCTGGATATTCATTACACATCTTTTATAATTCCTTCACATCTGACAGGTCATTACACTCTCCATCTCTGTTTCTCTTTACAGCCTGATAAAGGCTGTTTTATTTTATCATTTTTTGGCCCATCCTGGTGTCACTTTTTTTTTTTTTTTTTTTTTTTTTTTTTTTTTTTTTTTTTTTCGTGATGCACTGAATCCGCAATAGGTGAACCGTGAAATAGTGAGGGAGGACTGTATATAACTTTTTTTTTTTTTTTAATATGGTGCCTGAACTTTGTGGTTTCTCACCTATCGCGGCCAGTCCCGGAACCAAACCCCCGCGATAAACGAGGGGTTACTCTATATATATATATATATATATATAGTGTTTTTCGTGGTGCCATACTTACACTAGAGGATATTGGAGTGATGATATTTTTGTTTGGTGGCTCATTTTCTTCCATATGGTAGTTCCAGTATTCAGGATAAATTTGGACATTTGTTTCTCTTTGTATAAATATAGTGAATTACTTTATTTCAGTACCAGTTTTGAGTATTCGTACTGAAAATCAGTTATTGGAATGATAAATAGCAGATACTGAAGTGTAGGTATAATTGAGTTTTTCATGTATTATCTATTCTCAAATGATATTTAGAATTTTGTTTTGCTTTCGTAGGATGCCAGTCCAGTCCCGAATCTATGTCAGATTCAGAAGACTTCGGTGAACTACGCTTACATGGTTAGTGAAACATTTTTCTTGTATATTATGATTCTAAAACTAATAAGCATTCCCCTCACTGTTGTTTAGCAAAGTTTATTTTAGGCTATCAAAGTTTATATTAATGAGAATTTGCGCTCTTAACAATATTGTATTAGGTGACGTCAATAAATCACATGACTAAATATGAGGAAAAATCTGTGCCTCATTTCAATAACTGTGGTGAGTATGTTTTTCATATTCTTATGCTATTTAATTCACTCCTCTTGAGAAGCCCTCCACATTATAAATCCCTTTAGATTCTTTGTTTAAAAATAAATGTCTTTGTCTTCATTAATTAGGCAAAAAATTCTTTTTTTCTCTCCTTGTGATCCACTGCTAATATTTTCATGCATCGTCCTGTTATTTGACAGAAAAGTTATCTAACAGATTGAATTTGTATGACATACTAATGTCCCAGCTTTTCATTTTGGCATGCTGTACTTTCTTTGCTTCATCCACAAGCTGAATCTTTAGCACTCCCACTGTTTCGGGAGTGTGCACATATTCGTTTAAGACTATTTTATATTCCCTAAGTAACCTAGACTGCATTGTCTTGAGATTATTATAGATATGTATTCCTTAAGTAACCTAGACTGCAGTGTATGGAGGTTATTCTGCTCACTTTTTTCTTTTATAATCTGTAGCACTGCTTTTGTTCTTTGTAACTGATAATGGAAATTTGTTTTTATTTCATTGCTTTCGCTCTTGTGTATTCTTATTTTTCCCTTCATAGCTTTATTTCATACAGTCATAAGTCTCAGTCCTCTACTATTATTTAATAGTTGGAATTCTATTAAATTTTTTTAATATTTAGTGCTGTTTTGATGGTGAAATTTGATATAAAATTTACTTGTTTATATATCTCCTTCATTCCTGTAGACATAGTTGTGTTTTATGTTTTAAGTTTCTCACCAGTATATTGTTTCCCATCTGAAACCAGATATGTTGAGGACGGAACATGTACAGTCCTCCCTCAAATTACAAATGTAATTCATTCTTAAAAGCCAAGTTAGTAGCAAAGATATTCATTAATAGCAGGGGATGAATTTAACAATTCTTTTAGCCCCAGAAATTCACACGAAATGAAAACTATGGCCAAGATTGCCACACTTCCTTTGTACAGACTACAGTATGTGTTATTTGTACAGTACTGCTGACGACCCATTTGATTTACTTTTTACCATTATTTTTAGAAGCATTGTGCCGTTATGCAATATTTCTATACTCCCTTTGAATTTATGCAAATTGAGAAAAAGCGGGTTGGTTCGTCAACATCCTTGTCACTGTCTTCAGTTTGTACATAGGGTTCTTTAAATAAAAAGATACATGCTTATGTGTACCTTCACAGGTACCTGAAGGACCTTCCTTAGGCTCTTTATGTAGCTCTTCAGTATGCACACTTAAGTTTTGAAGACCCTTATTTAGGTTCATAGTGGAGAGATTTACTCTGTGTAAAACTTGAAGGGCCGGCCTGAAGCTCGTTCCTTAGGGAAATTGCTTATTTTAAGAAGTATATTAAGTGATTTATGTATTTTTGTACATAAATTTCTTTGTATCTTTAATACTTGCAAGCAAATTATGCAAATATGAAGAACCTTTTGCTTATCCTTTCAAAGTGAATTTTTTCAACTCCTTTGGTATTAAAGTTTTACAAAGAGATACCTCTAACACCAATCAAGTTTGGAACTGGATTTGAGTTTATCTGACTTATGCCTCCAAGAGCTGGGTCAATAAAAAAAAAATCACTATTTTGCTATTCATCAACCTCGCAAGGTTGCCTTGCTCACATACTTATGTTATTATGTTTTATAGCTGTGCTTCATCTTGCATCCATACTACTCAGTATCTCAAACACATAAAAATATCTTGTTCCATATGGTATGTTTATTCTGTCTTACATTTAGTCATTTCATAACAGAAGAAAGAAAATAAATTATTGTTGTAATAAATATACTGTTAGCATTACAGTCTCCCACAAATCAACCTAATGATATATGAAACATTCTTCTTTGATAGTGAATATGCTAATTTACAGATTGAATAGTTTTTTTCCCTGAATATCGTAGGAAAATTAATAGACATAATAAATATTGTTAGTATTTAGTAATATGGAAAAGAATTCTAACTATATCTCCTATGATTATATTGAACAAATATGGAGCAAAATGGGTACAATGGGCAAAAGGGAATTCAGGAAATGAAGAATAGGGAATCCAACATGTTCATCACTATTTTTTGCCGCTGATGGTTGTAAAAGTTTCACAGCAGTAAAATAAGTTCAGAAGAAACGAGTGTGGGGAGAAGAGAAAGGAGTATGAGTATTTAAATCATAAGTTATTGATCTATTCCATCTGCCTCTATGAAATAGGAACCCAAGAGGTGCCTGACTAGGGAACTTATGCTCCACTAATAGCAGTAGGAGAAGTAGCAGCATCAATCAGGTTGCATGAACAGAAGGAAAATGTTGTAAAAGGCTCGTTTGTTGCTTATTTATAGCTGTTCTTCTGTCTTTACTTTCTTCATTTGGATGGGTTCTTTACCACTTCAAAATTTGTATGAGTATAATTTCCTGGGTAAGCTTGGTGCAGGATAAGGTAATAGTAATTGTAGAAGTGGCTGAGTTTCAGTTTTACATTTGTGAATCAGATATTTTTTATCTTCAGGGTACTTTATCCATTTAGAAGACGATATGATCTAGATGGTCTGCATCTCTTCTGGGTATACTTACTTATCTTATGTTTGCTACTACTCTTGCAGAGCACAGCTAATATGGAACAATTTGGTTGAAGAATGTTCCTACCAATACTGTGAATTTATCTGAATACCTAGTTATATTTTTATCATCTGTGTTAATGAATTTAATTGTGGTATGTAGTCACTTTTCCTTTTACACGAATTTAGACTACGCGAATTTGGAAAAACATTTATACAAAATAATAATAAATTAATTCAAAGTGCGCGGTTAATGCGAGCGAGAAAAAAAAGGTGCTGAGTGGAAGGAGGTCTGGTCTGCCACATGGCCATTTTTGAGTTATCTACACCAGCGTATTCCCCAATATATATCTTTCTCTCTCTCTTTCTTCATTCACCCAATAAGGGTGAAAATCCCATTTTGTAGAGGGTACTGACAGACCACACTGCAAACAAAGGCACAAGGTCTGGTTAGTGGTCATTAGGTCTATTTTTCTCGGAATAATCCAGTCAGAAAGTTATGGCTTAGCCCCTTCTTCCCCAGGACCTGAACCTTGGAAACTAACATCAGGCTTCAGTATTCCCCTGATGTTAGGTCGATATTCCCTGTGTATTCATGTAAGAACGGGCCTCTATCATCAGGTAATGGCAAAAACTGTTGGTAACCCTGGTGAGAGTACAGCTCTCCCATTCCCTCTCCTCTGCTCCTCCCTCTTCTACCACTGAAGTCAACTTATCTCCGCCACCACTCACCTGTTGTCCACTGTATATAGAGTGAGTTAATTTGTTTATCTGTATATCTTTAATACTGTCCTTGTTTATTTTTGGCTTACATACGTATTTCAGCTCGCTTATGAACTTGTAAAATATGTTTAACTAGCTTATTTCTTTGGTATAGTGTGTTTATACACGCTTGTGGAACATATCTATGTCTATTGATATTATTCCTTATAGAAATAGACTCTTTAAATTAGGCGAACTTTGGTTTACATGAGCATTTTCAGAACCTATCCCCACGTATAAAATGAGGAGACTATATATATATATATATATATATATATATATATATATATATATATATATATATATATATATATATATATATATATATATATATATATATATATATATATATATATATATATACTGGGAGTCCTCATATAACGTTCCAAGTTACATTGTTTCGCCGTCACGTCAGAGGCCATTAAGTAATTAATGAATTATTAATAAATTAATTTTTCGACCTACCTGGCTGGTGCGCTAAATTCAAACTGCACCTGCTGAACAGTTTGTGGACACAGAGGACAAATACACAGCTAGCAGCACAGCTGTATTGGTATTTACCAAGTTAATGGTTTTATTTATTTATTTGGTTATATTACAGGATTATATTGAATTAAGAAAAAACAAACAGCTGTAAATACAATTTTATTTTAAATACACACGAAAATACAGCTAACAGCACAGCTGTATTGATATTTATCAAGTTCATGGCTTTATTTATAAATTTGTTTATATATATGGTTATATTGAAGGATTATATTGAATTTAAAAAAAAATACGAAACACATCGATTAATGCGATTTTATTCAAAATAGTTTGTTGAGTGTCGTGTAAGAATACGGCATCTTGTGGCATTTCAAAAGGAAAAAGAACCACTGCTCAGTGTTTTCCCGCCTGCCACATTGTGCCTTGTGTTTTACCTGCTCTCTTGTTTTGTTCGCTTGTCACTGATATTACTATGCCTCCCAAGCGTGATAGTGATAGTTCTGATGGCAGTGCTACTAAGAAAAGAAAAGCCATCCCCATGGGAATTAAAATTGAAGTGGTAAACTGCGCTGAAAAGGGAGAATCGTCTACAAACATTGGCTGAATCTAGGATTAGCCTGTACGACCGTGGCCACGATCATCAAGGACAAAGATCGCATCCGTGACCAGATGAAAGGTTCGACTCCAATGATGTCTACTGTCATGTATAAGTCAAACAAGAAGGCTTGTATAACCCTTCAAATATTAGAGGACTGGTTCAGCAACCATTTTGTCCCTTAAGCAAAGAGGTACTGTGCTTCCAAGGGTCTGCCCTATAAGGTTTTGCTAATCGTGGACAATGCACATGGTCACCCTGCCCAATTAGATGACTCTCATCCTAATGTAAAGGTGTTTTACCTTCCACCTAATACTACTTACCTGTTACACCCAATGGATCAGGGGGTCATTACCTCTTTTAAAGCCTACTATCTCCGAAGGACTATCGCTTTTTCTCTCAGGGTAACTGAGAAGAACAAGAACTTTACTCTCTAGGATTTCTGGATGTCATACAATATTCTTCATACTTTGAGGAATATTGCTGATTGGGGTATGGAAAGAAGCTTGCCCGTGTTTTGTGAATGACTTCCGAGGTATTGAGGAGACAGCTGAGGCTGTAACCAAGAACATAGTTGTCATGATTAAGAAGATCAAGTTGATGGTGGAGGCTGATGTAAAAGAGCTCCCGATATCTCGTAGCGAGGATTTATCTACTGAGGACCTCATTCAGCTGGAGCAGCAGATGATTGAAGAGGAGGAAGAATACCAAGCCCAGAGACCAAGAGATTCACAATCAAGGAATTGGAAGAAACGTTTACCCTGGCAGGGGAATTGTGTGGTAAAGCTCGAGGCTCAGAACCCCAACATTGCCAGGTTCACTAAGGTTGAGAGAGGGATCAATGATATAGTGCAGTGTTACAAGAAAATGTATGAGGAGAAGAAGAGGGCACCCTTCCAGACTTGCCTTGACAAATTCTTCATGAAGGTAGGGCACCCACCAACAGAATCTGTACCCTCTACCTCTATACACTCACCTGCTGCAGTAACTCCATCATCTGCTCTGTGTTCTTTTGCCACTCCAGCTTCCACCTCCCAATAAGCCAGTCTCTCCCTCCCTTGCAATGCCCCTTCCAGTGTGCAATCCTACCGAACGAGTAAAGGTAAGCAATAATGTGCTGTACTGTAGTGTACTTTTACTATTTTTATGTTTTTGATTACACAAGAAAAGGTAAGCAATAGAGTTAAGTTTGGTTTTAATATATTTAAGCCTTAGATTAAGAACTGTTATAATTGCCCCTAATCCCCAAGGTAGGCCACAGTTGACCCTGGCCTTTAGTACAGAGCTCTCAGGGAGAGTATGCTATGTTTTTGGCATGTGTGGTTGTTTATAAAGTTTTTAATTTTATGAGGTGATGTGTTACATCCTTGACTGGCATCACTAACGGAATCATCCAGCTTCCTCTGATAACTCAGAAGGGCAGGGTGATGGCCACACTCAGTGTGGCCAAATAGACTCTGTCCTCACTGGGAAGGGAGGCTTTGTAAGGAAGGATGTGAATGTAGCTGTGTGTTATGGTCAAACATTCAGTTAATTAATTAAGCTGTAAAGGTCACCAATGATATCAAACAGTCCTAAGTTGCAAAGCTCATAAATTGACTACTGAATCAATCAATATCTCTCTCTCTCTCTCTCTCCTCCTGTGTGTGTGTGCAATTACATAATTTTTCTTACAGGAAAAAACCCTATGCTCAAAACTCCCCATCTCCTGGCTAGTTCCAATTTTATAGTCAATGATACTTAAAGCTTTGAATTGAGTCAGCACTGACCCTCTCGTGCACGGTGACACCAATGGCATGTCTACATTTATAGGGCGTAAGTGCATCGTGATGCCATTGGCGTCTATTTGAACAAAAATATTTTTAAATAGTTACATTCACGCCAATGACATCATGTTTTGGTTGAGCATAAGTTTCCACGCTCTCTTTCGATTGAACTAATTAGCAACCCTCTCCAATGAGATGACTTTGTGGGCTTGGCATAAAATAAAGGCAGTTTCTGTCTCCCTCACTCATCACTGGACTGTACGTCTCTTTATCCGCACACTTTATTCCATGTCCCTAAACGATCCTATGAATTGTTTCTCTTTTTTTTATTGATTCCTGAAAAACTACAACAAATAACGAAGTCATTGATATACTATGTATAATGATAGGTTAGGTTTGGTGGAGGAAAATAGCTGAGAAACAAGATATCTCGGCACACTAAAAAACTGCTTGCCAGAGACAGCATTTCACAAATGAGCACGGAAAGGAAAACTTATTGAAACTTATGGTGCGCAAGAGCGTTAATTTCCTCTTTACTTAGCAAATTCCAATCATCAACTAGTTTTACACTAAAAGAGTACTTTTTTAAATCCTGCAAAGAAGTTTTCTTACAGAGCTTCAAACTATGACCTCTAGGTCTAAAGCCAGCCATTTAAAAATATTGACCCCTATCCACTCTGTCGAAATAATGAGAGAATTTAAAAACCTCACCATATCCCCCTCATTCTTCTAGCCTCGAGTGATGATAAGTCTAATTCCCTCAGCCTCTCCTCATAATAGAGATGCGTATTTCTGGAACCAGTTTCATAGCATGTCATTGAACTTTTTCCAGCTTATATATGCGCTTTTTCAAGTACGGATTCCAAAAGAGTGCTTCATATTCAAGTTTTGACCTTACAAAGGTTACATAACTATTTCTGAATATATCATTGTCAATGTGTCTGAAAGCTACCCTAACATTTGCTAAGAAAGCCTATGCAGTCCTTACTATGCTATTTGTAAGCATCTCTGGAGACAAATCTATCACTGTGTTTATTCCTTGATCTCTATGATTCTGTATTTCGAAGTTCTACACCTGCTGTTGAGTATCCAAGCTTCGGCCTTCTTGCACTTGTACCCATTCTTATTACCTTTCATTTTTAACTATTGAATTTCATTACTCATATTTTTGACCACTCATGCAGATTATTTAGGTCTTCTTGAAGTTTTCTGACATTGTTCTCATTATTTATTTTCTTCAGTCTCTGCATCATCTGCAAACATATTCATTAATGAATTTGCAAACTCTGGTATGTCATTTACGTATTCAAGGAACAAAAGTGGCCTTAAAACTGAACCATATGGAACCCCAATACTAACCCTTTTCCAGTAAGACACTAAGTATCATACTCTTACCCTCTATTTCCTTCCTTCTAAGTAAGTTTTATCCATACTGAGACATTCCCACTTATTTGTGCCATAACAGAAACTCACCTACTTACAAACAACTGAGTTATGAACATTTACAGATATGAAAGGGAACCTATCCATTATATACCCAGATGATCTTCATCATGATTCTTGTTGCTGAACTTAGTCCAAAGCCCAGCCTCATTAGGCAGTATGTTCATCCTCTGTAATTCACAGGCTGGTACTTCCACAGCTTCTCTGCAACGTGGACATGCAGCCAAGCTGACTTCAGATCAACTATAGCAGAGGCCTCAATCATCTGCCTCCACTCCCTCAACGTCTCACTGTAAACATCAGTAGCGTCATCTCCAGTGTGAGACATAATGTATTGGTTATGTTCGCGGAAGTCCAATACTGGCCGAACTTTGTTCTTGTTTGGCTGGACCACCGCCATAAGTGGTAGCACTTCACATTCTGCTTATGTCCCCCACTGCACCAGTATACTTTCATCAAACCACCTCCGCCTCTTGGTCAAAGGCTTTCTGCACAGGTTCTTTAACACCAGCAACCCCTCTTTCAAATACCACTCCATAACCCACTTAGTATTGTCAAACTATGGAATTAAATCCTTGTCCATGATCTTGCACAGACTGGCCTTCTGTTCTGTGGCAAGCTCTCCTCTCACCTTCCCATCTTCCTTGGCATTCACTCTTCCTGCCACCCTTTCCTGCCCTGCATTCACAACTGTCACTGCACACCTTGTCCTGCCTCTCGCTACTTGCGAAATGATCGCTGGTACCAGCACATTGCCAAAAACTGCAAATCCATCATAAATTGTCACACCACCCAGGCTATTAATCATATCCATTCCCATTACTACATCTATGTCAGTTATCACCTTAGCAATCACAATCGCTGCAGTTCTCAGGTGTATTCCTTGCAGTGTCAACTCTATCTCTTTACTGCCCTCACATTCAATCTGTCTTCCATCCACCATTACTAACCCTTCTACCTTCGCTGTGAATCGACAAGTGCCCTCACCTTCCTTCCTCCCACACTAACGCTGAATTCTGGCAATGAAAGTGGAAACGCCTTTAGTTGTCTGAGGGGATAGCCTCCTGCGCACCAGCTCCCCCTTGCCCATTTCCCTGCTTGCAGCGGCTTGGAATATGACCTTCCTTCCCACGTTTGAAGCACGTTATGGGTGGCTGTAGCTCCTTGCATTCTCTTGCCATAGAGGGCAACCGCACCTGTAACAGCGACCCTTGAAAACCTTGTTTTCTCCATTCCTGCCTCCTTGCTGGCCTTGTGATATTGAGACCCACGGCAACTGGGACCCTTGCTGACGTACCATCAATGACGGTCCTCTGGCCGCAACTGCTGCAACTTCTTGACCCCCACCACCTGATGTTAACACTCTAGCTAATGCAGTTAGCTCAATCATATCTACTGTATCAACATCCTTTATCTGCTGGAGTTCCATGGAGATCCGATCTGGGAAACCAAACACAAATGCCAGCTTTAAGGCCCGCTCCAAACACTCTCTCTTCCATCCTGCCAGTCCTGCTAACTACCTGATCTCATTTGCAAAAACATGCACTTGCTCACCTGTCCAGTGCATCTTTCTAAGCCTTCCATAGGCCTCAAACATCCCTTGTGAGAAGGCGACTTCAATCTGCTGTCGATCTTCTTGGCATCTAGCTGATCATCACTCATTTCGAAATATAGAGCCACCGCATCTCCTTCCAGGAACAAAGGTATAAAACTGGCTAAATCCTTAATCTCCACTAATCTCGCCACCAATTCATCCTTTTTTTTAGCCAGGCAACTACATCACTCTGGCCATCGAATGATTTCATCATTTCACCACACAATTTGCCTTTTCCAGCCATGTGATTTTTTGACAGCTAAGATAGCTTGTGGTTGAGATAGAAAAAAAAGTAATGTGTATCACGTACTTCAACTTAACTCTACTAGTGCAAATCTGAAGTTAGAAGCCCACGCACAACTTTTCAAAATCGACTTCTCCTTGCTACCTTCTCTGAAGTGCCACACACAGAAAGAATTAACACCTACACCGGGAGCTCCCACTAAGCCTCCACAACTCGAAAATAAAGCAATTCCATCACAAAGCTCAACAAATCCACTGGCACGTCCTCTTCACCCCGAGTGCCAGCCAAAATATTTAAAACAACTCCGGTTCACAGTATTGCCAACTCCCCTTCCATGTTACCAGATCCAAATTGTACAAAATCATAAACAAAAACTATTGTCTCCAAAACCTCAGATGTTCCAGTGGGTTGTACTCAATATACATATTGCCCTCTGTAACTATAATTTACTCGTCCTCATGGTGTGTACATTATACACACACTGGTAAATGGGGTTAGTTTTATTTAAAAGTATTTCATTGTGATCTAATTCCCTGATGCTCATTTCTACTTCTTGTAGTTATGTATCCTTTAATCTCACTCCTATGTGTTGTATTAAATATACTTTTAAGTGTTTTTGCAAGGCTATTGTTACCTCCCTTTTATCTTCATGTTACTTTTTGCTTATTTGAGCTACTTTCACATATGCAGCTTTGTGTTTTCATTTATGACAAAAGTTACTTTTTAGGGATTACACAAGCAGGTTGAAATGTGCTTCTTATCCTTTCAAAAAATTCTATAATTCTCCTCTCATCATTCTTAGCTTCTGTGTATATTATACATTGCTTATGGCAGGATGCATGGTGACAAATAGAAGAAAGTGCTTAAGGGAGGGAAGGTGTATTTTTGTGTCCAAGCAGCCAGTCAACATTTACCCTAATTCCCCTTTTACTTTTTGAGATATAATGTTCTTTGTAATTCTTCTGAATCCTCCTTGAACTTGGACCTATGTCCCAATCACTTGTAGAGCCTGTAAAGCGGACCACCATCGTAAGTGTCTGGCTGGAACTATTGTTTTGTCTCGTTTCTTTGGAGCCACTTAATTCCAGATTGACTAAGCCTCCTATGGAGAGAGAGAGAAAGAGTCTTGATTGGCTAAGCTTTTCTTTCTGAAGTGATAACTGGATAACTCCTATTTATAGTAACTGAAATAAAGTTGAATGCTTATTCTATTAACCCTCGTGGACGGTGATGCCAATAACATTAATACATTTTTACGGCCTAAGTGCACCATGACGCCATTGGCATCCATTTGAACAAAAGTATTATTATTAAATTGTTACATTCGTTCCAGTGTCGTCATTTTTCAATTGAGCGTAAGGGTCTTCACTCTTCTGAATGAACTACTTAGCAACCCTCACTGGCGTGGCTTTGAGTGCGAGGCATAAACAAAGGGAGTTTCCTTCTTCATCACTCATACAGCACGTGTCTTTATGCGCACTTTATTCCATGTCCATAACAGTCCTATGAGTTCTGGTTTCTCTTTTTTTATTGATTCATGAAAAACTGCAACAAATAACAAAGTCATTGATATACTATGTATATTGATAAATGTAGGTTTAGGGGACGAAAATAGCTGAGAAATAAGATATCTTGTCGAGCTAAAAAACTGCCTTGAGCTGGCCAGAGACAGGATTTCACAAATGAGCACGAAAAGAAAACTTATTGAACCTTATGGTGCGCGAGAGGGTTAATGTTTATAATTTCTTTTGATATAAGAATTGTCCTTTAGATGACTTTAATTGCTTTCCTATCTTTAATCACCTTGAAGAGACTTATTTTTTTAACAAAAATGTATAGCATAAATATAGTTGGATTAATCTTGAAATATATAAGTTTAATTTTTGTAAAAATCTTTTTTCCTTATTTAGAATTTTTTTTTTTTTTAGATTTAACCAATGATTCTCCAGAAGAAAACGAAATGATTGAAATTGAAAGAGACAGGCCTGCTTCACAAGCTAATGAAAAACCTGCAAAATTTCTATCAAAGAAGGAGCTCTTCCTTCATACAAGTAAGTCTATGTAATTGATTTCTTTCTAAAGTTCATATTAAAATGCTTAAATATTTTATGCTTAGTAGTTATTCTCCTCTCAGATAGGTCACACATATAGAGCTGGTTATGAGTATAAAGGATATCTCTGAGCATCTAACTGAAATGAGTTAAAAATAACTTTTAGGATTTGGAATATCATGTCAGAGAATTGGAGCCAAACAAGATTAGCATGGCATATGTTCAGGCAACACTGTCAGTTATAACAGAAATCTTTTGTGAATTGATAAAAAACTATCAGAAATTCTACTTTTTAAACCAAGATGGAAGCAACAGCAAATGTCACAATGAGGAGATATTAAGGGCTTAATCTACTGGACCACAATACCTGTGAAGGAGATCCAGCCTGCCTAACCAAATAATGGCACCCCACCAAAAGAAGACAGGCAAAATTCTATGCAAGATGCCTCAGAGAGAAGCAAGCCTCTGAAGAGAAACTTGCTAGAACTATAGGCTAAAAGATAAAATGGGCACTGGTACCCCATTGGACTAATACTTTCAAAGGAGTTACACCAACAAAACAGACACACAGTTTAGCAAAACTATATACCCCTTCTTTCAATGTAGAGTATGTAGGCAAGGAGCAAAGGATAAACTTAGGGAAAGTTTTTTCATAGAATTCTCTCCAATACACTAGAGGATAGCGCCAAGGACATCTCCAGGTGCTGGCCAGCAATTACAGTAGGTGTAGATATGTTATATAAATTGAATTGCATAAATACTTCAGCCAATATACCTGTAATTTTCATGCTTTTACTTCTGATAACATGTGTACTTGACCATTGTAAATCTCTGTAGGACAAGAATTTGAATGAAATGCAAAAACAACTTGAGTGCGGTTGGGAAGTTCTAATTGTATGAACAGACTCTTATTGGTTCTCAAAATTTTCCCATCTCATTCATATTGAAAATCTGCTCTGCTTGATTCCCTTCTTCCATAATATTATCATTCATACCTTTCACATACTTTTGAGCGCCTTCCACGTCTTCACTTGCTGCTTCTCTAGTCAGTTAAACGCATATCATACCTCATCTTGAGTCTTTTGAGTAAGCTAGTAATTGCCACAAATTCTTATATGGACTTTTAGACTTCATCTGCACTGCAAAAATGCTTAATGGTGTGCAATTCTGGATCTGATCATCTGTCCAAATATCCAACAATTTCTCCATTTCGGGTATAGGTCTGGTCCGTTGCTTCATTATTGTAGTTGGCCGTATGGGTGCCAGACCTTTCATAGTATTACAAATTCTCTCTGTTATTTAAAATCATCGAAACTGTAGAGTTGAAATCGCATGTGAGCCCATGAACTTTATTCCTGCATATTTGCCAAATAACATTCATTTTCATGTCAAGATCAACGGCTTTCATTCTTGGCATGAATAGGAGTAGAGAGAAATACCACTTTATATGCATCATGGAGATTTTGCAGAATGACTTCTAGGAGACAAAGGAATGAGAACTTCCTGTAACAGTTGCTAGCTTGAAAAGAAGATGAAAGAAGAGTTCATGCTGGGATGCGCTTTATATATATGTTTACCCTTACAGCTTCCTAAGCACAGATGTAGCCAAGTTGTAGATACTTGACAAACACTGCTGAGGTGCAGAGACTTGGCAGAGATTACTCCTCTCACATGTTCTTAATGGAAGTTTTAGCCATCATTCATCCCAGTACACTTAAGATAGGAGTATTATTTGTTGTGAATTTACATTTTTATGTGGCTATGGTAAAGCACCAGTTATTTTGCAATATCTTTAGTATAAGAAACAGTGAAATAAAAAACTTGGCAGTTGCAAATTAGCTCTAATACACTGCAGCACTGTAAAGAACATTTATCTATGCATTAAATGTTTACATACATGCAGCAATTCGCCCAAGACAAAACCATACACGCTTGTGCAACAGAACAGTGTTGCCAGTCATAGGGAAGTTTCCCTGTGGATGTTGATGTGGAATTTATGAAATTTGGTGAAGTTTATTTATCGGGTCTCTATATATTGACGTACCATCAATGACGGTCCTCTGGCCGCAACTGCTGCAACTTCTTGACCCCCACCACCTGATGTTAACACTCTAGCTAATGCAGTTAGCTCAATCATATCTACTGTATCAACATCCTTTATCTACTGGAGTTCCATGGAGATCCGATCTGGGAAACCAAACACAAATGCCAGCTTTAAGGCCCGCTCCAAACACTCTCTCTTCCATCCTGCCAGTCCTGCTAACTGCCTGATCTCATTTGCAAAAACATGCACTTGCTCACCTGTCCAGTGCATCTTTCTAAGCCTTCCATAGGCCTCAAACATCCCTTGTGAAAAGGCGGACTTCAATCTGCTGTCGATCTTCTTGGCATCTAGCTGATCATCACTCATTTCGAAATATAGAGCCACCGCATCTCCTTCCAGGAACAAAGGTATAAAACTGGCTAAATCCTTAATCTCCACTAATCTCGCCACCAATTCATCCTTTTTTTAGCCAGGCAACTACATCACTCTGGCCATCGAATGATTTCATCTTTTCACCACACAATTTGCCTTTTCCAGCCATGTGATTTTTTGACAGCTAAGATAGCTTGTGGTTGAGATAGAAAAAAAAGTAATGTGTATCACGTACTTCAACTTAACTCTACTAGTGCAAATCTGAAGTTAGAAGCCCACGCACAACTTTTCAAAATCGACTTCTCCTTGCTCCCTTCTCTGAAGTGCCGCACACAGAAAGAATTAATACCTACACCGGGAGCTCCCACTAAGCCTCCACAACTCGAAAATAAAGCAATTCCATCACAAAGCTCAACAAATCCACTGGCACGTCCGCTTCACCCCGAGTGCCAGCCAAAAAATTTAAAACAACTCCGGTTCACAGTATTGCCAACTCCCCTTCCATGTTACCAGATCCAAATTGTACAAAATCATAAACAAAAACTATTGTCTCCAAAACCTCAGATGTTCCAGTGGGTTGTACTCAATATACATATTGCCCTCTGTAACTATAATTTACTCGTCCTCATGGTGTGTACATTATTCACACACTGGTAAATGGGGTTAGTTTTATTTAAAAGTATTTCATTGTGATCTAATTCCCTGATGCTCATTTCTACTTCTTGTAGTTATGTATCCTTTAATCTCACTCCTATGTGTTGTATTAAATATACTTTAAGTGTTTTTGCAAGGCTATTGTTACCTCCCTTTTATCTTCATGTTACTTTTTGCTTATTTGAGCTACTTTCACATATGCAGCTTTGTGTTTTCATTTATGATAAAAGTTACTTTTTAGGGATTACACAAGCAGGTTGAAATGTGCTTCTTATCCTTTCAAAAAATTCTATAATTCTCCTCTCATCATTCTTAGCTTCTGTGTATATTATACAGTGCTTATGGCAGGATGCATGGTGACATATAGAAGAAAGTGCTTAAGGGAGGGAAGGTGTATTTTTGTGTCCAAGCAGCCAGTCAACATTTACCCTAATTCCCCATTTACTTTTTGAGATATAATGTTCTTTGTATTTCTTCTGAATCCTCCTTGAACTTGGACCTATGTCCCAATCACTTGTAGAGCCTGTAAAGCAGACCACCATCGTAAGTGTCTGGCTGAAACTATTGTTTTGTCTCGTTTCTTTGGAGCCACTTAATTCCAGATTGACTAAGCCTCCTATGGAGAGAGAGAGAAAGAGTCTTGATGGGCTAAGTTTTTTCTTTCTGAAGTGATAACTGGATAACTCCTATTTATAGTAACTGAAATAAAGTTGAATGCTTATTCTATTAACCCTCGTGGACGGTGACGCCAATAACGTGAATACATTTTTACGGTCTAAGTGCACCATGACGCCATTGGCATCCATTTGAGCAAAAGTATTATTATTAAATTGTTACATTCGCTCCAGTGTCGTCATTTTTCAATTGAGCGTAAGGGTCTTCACTCTTCTGAATGAACTAATTAGCAACCCTCACTGGCGTGGCTTTGAGTGCGAGGCATAAACAAAGGGAGTTTCCTTCTTCCTCACTCATCACTCATACTGCACGTGTCTTTATGCGCACTTTATTCCATGTCCATAACAGTCCTATGAGTTCTGGTTTCTCTTTTTTTATTGATTCATGAAAAACTGCAACAAATAACAAAGTCATTGATATACTATGTATATTGATAAATGTAGGTTTAGGGGACGAAAATAGCTGAGAAATAAGATATCTTTTCGAGCTAAAAAACTGCCTTGAGCTGGCCAGAGACAGGATTTCACAAATGAGCACGAAAAGAAAACTTATTGAACCTTATGGTGTGCGAGAGGGTTAATGTTTATAATTTCTTTTGATATAAAAATTGTCCTTTAGATGACTTTAATTGCTTTCCTATCTTTAATCACCTTGAAGAGACTTATTTTTTTAACAAAAATGTACAGCATAAATATAGTTGGATTAATCTTGAAATATATAAATTTAATTTTTGTAAAAATCTTTTTTCCTTATTTAGAATTTTTTTTTTTTTTTAGATTTAACCAATGATTCTCCAGAAGAAAACGAAATGATAGAAATTGAAAGAGACAGGCCTGCTTCACAAGCTAATGAAAAACCTGCAAAATTTCTACCAAAGAAGGAGCTCTTCCTTCATACAAGTAAGTCTATGTAATTGATTTCTTTCTAATGTTCATATTAAAATGCTTAAATATTTTATGCTTAGTAGTTATTCTCCTCTCAGATAGGTCACACATATAGAGCTGGTTATGAGTATAAAGGATATCTCTGAGCATCTAACTGAAATGAGTTAAAAATAACTTTTAGGATTTGGAATATCATGTCAGAGAATTGGAGCCAAACAAGATTAGCATGGCATATGTTCAGGCAATACTGTCAGTTATAACAGAAATCTTTTGTGAATTGATAAAAAACTATCAGAAATTCTACTTTTTAAACCAATATGGAAGCAACAGCAAATGTCACAATGAGGAGATATTAAGGGCTTAATCTACTGGACCACAATACCTGTGAAGGAGATCCAGCCTGCCTAACCAAATAATGGCACCCCACAAAAAGAAGACAGGCAAAATTCTATGCAAGATGCCTCAGAGAGAAGCAAGCCTCTGAAGAGAAACTTGCTAGAACTATAGGCTAAAAGATAAAATGGGCACTGGTACCCCATTGGACTAATACTTTCAAAGGAGTTACACCAACAAAACAGACACACAGTTTAGCAAAACTATATACCCCTTCTTTCAATGTAGAGTATGTAGGCAAGGAGCAAAGGATAAACTTAGGGAAAGTTTTTTCATAGAATTCTCTCCAATACACTAGAGGATAGCGCCAAGGACATCTCCAGGTGCTGGCCAGCAATTACAGTAGGTGTAGATATGTTATATAAATTGAATTGCATAAATGCTTCAGCCAATATACCTGTAATTTTCATGCTTTTACTTCTGATAACATGTGTACTTGACCATTGTAAATCTCTGTAGGACAAGAATTTGAATGAAATGCAAAAACAACTCGAGTGCGGTTGGGAAGTTCTAATTGTATGAACAGACTCTTATTGGTTCTCAAAATTTTTCCATCTCATTCATATTGATAATCTGCTCTGCTTGATTCCCTTCTTCCATAATATTATCATTCATACCTTTCACATACTTTTGAGCGCCTTCCACGTCTTCACTCGCTGCTTCTTTAGTCAGTTAAACGCATTTCATACCTCATCTTGAGTCTTTTGAGTAAGCTAGTAATTGCCACAAATTCTTATATGGACTTTTAGACTTCATCTGCACTGCAAAAATGCTTAATGGTGTGCAATTCTGGATCTGATCATCTGTCCAAATATCCAACAACTTCTCCATTTCGGGTATAGGTCTGGTCCGTTGCTTCATTATTGTAGTTGGCCGTATGGGTGCCAAACCTTTCATGGTTTTACAAATTCTCTCTGTTATTTAAAATCATCGACACTGTAGAGTTGAAATCGCATGTGAGCCCATGAACTTTATTCCTTCATATTTGCCAAATAACATTCATTTTCATGTCAAGATCAATGGCTTTCATTCTTGGCATGAATAGGAGTAGAGAGAAATACCACTTTATATGCATCATGAAGATTTTGCAGAATGACTTCTAGGAGACAAAGGAATGAGAACTTCCTGTAACAGTTGCTAGCTTGAAAAGAAGATGAAAGAAGAGTTCATGCTGGGATGCGCTATATATATATGTTTACCCTTACAGCTTCCTAAGCACAGATGTAGCCAAGTTGTGGATACTTGACAAACACTGCTGAGGTGCAGAGATTACTCCTCTCACATGTTCTTAATGGAAGTTTTAGCCATCATTCATCCCAGTACGCTTAAGATAGGAGTATTATATGTTGTGAATTTACATTTTTATGTGGCTATGATAAAGCACCAGTTATTTTGCAATATCCTTAGTATAAGAAACAGTGAAATAAAAAACTTGGCAGTTGCAAATTAGCTCTTATACACTGCAGCACTGTAAAGAACATTTATCTATGAATTAAATGTTTACATACATGCAGCAATTCGCCCAAGACAAAACCATACATGCTTGTGCAACAGAACAGTGTTGCCAGTCATAGGGAAGTTTCCCTGTGGATGTTGATGTGGAATTTATGAAATTTGGTGAAGTTTATTTATCGGGTCTCTATATATTATATATTGCATGCTAAAAGATTTGTATATGTTTCTATATTAGTTTCGTTTTTGTTGTCTTCATTACTTTAACTCTTTACAGTTACTTAAAATCTATAAATGTCTTATCCGTCCCTGCTTAGAATACTCCTTGATAGGGTTGATTTTAAGGCAGTCAGAGTCATTAATGACCCTCCTCTTACTTCTACTTTGGATTCTCTATCTTCGCCGTAAGGTATCATCCCTTTCTCTTTTCTGTTGCTACCACTTCCATCTCTGCTCTGATGATTGGTGAGTTGCATCCCATCCCCACTGCCGAGGCCACATAACTCTCGCCAAGCGGCCTCGTCTCACAGGAAATGTGAGGAGATTTGTAGCTTGCGGATTGGTCGGTGCTTCTTCCCATCTGCCTTCAGACTCTGGAACATTCTTCCTCCGTCTGTCTATCTTAACTCTTATAACTTATCTTCCTTCAAAAAGCAGATCTATCATCATCTCAGGGCTTAATCCTGCCATATCTCTAGGTCCTTAGTTCATTGACTATTATTTCAGTTTGTCCTTTTCTTTTGTGTATCATTGCCTTATCTCTGCCTTGTCCATCACCTTTTTCTTTTCCTTCATCTTGGTGTTTCCCTCGTGCCCGGCCCTTATTGATGAGGGCAGTTTTTTGCCTGTCCCGGTGTCACACTAATTAAAAAAATAAGGAAGACAATTATTATAACTTGGCTATCTATCAAAAAAAATATATAAAAATGGGAAGCTTTAGGAAGTTTTGCAGAATTTTTCTCCATGTTTTGGGGAAGCATTGACATTCCACATGAAAAACTTAAAAAAGTCTTTTGGGTGATACTTAACTGAGTCCACTGGGTGCTTTCTGGAGCTGGGATATCAAAACTGGGCTTCTTTAGCAAGTACTCTTGACTCACTCCTTTCCCATTACTGATGCATTGTGTACATTTTCTAATTATGATAAACTCATCAACATTATTTCCTTTTATGTGTAGTATTATATTTGCATTTGCTTTCATGCTCTCTAAATTTAAAACTGTTTGTTGGGAAAGTATTTATTAATTAGTTAAAAATTCACTTTTTTATTTTTATTTATTGCACCTATTTCTAAAGTTTACATAAGTTTTACTGTAAATGCGAAGTAGTTTATTGAGCATCATGTAAATATACGGTGTCACACAGCATTAGAAGAGGAAGAAGAACCACCGCTCAGTATACTCCCGCCTGCCATTTTGTACCTCATGTTTTCTGCTCTCGTTCATTTTGCTCATTACTACATTATTATGTCTCCCAAGTGTAGTGGTGATAGTTCTTATAGCAGTGCTAAAAAGAAAAAAAAGCCTTCACCATTGAAATTAAAACTGAAATAGTAAACCGTTCTGAAAAGGGAGAAACTGATACGAACATTGGCTGCACTCTTGGATTAGCCTGTACGACCATGGCAATGATCATCAAAGACAAAGATTGCATCTGTGACTACATGAAAGGTTTGACTCCTATGATGTCCACTATGATCGCTAGCAGTGTAGTCACCTTATGATCAAGATGGAGAGTTTCTAGTGCTTTGGCTTGAAGACCAGAATTGATGGTGTATTCCAGTAAGCCTCATTGTAATACAATAAAATGCTAAAATATTGTTTGAAACCTTAAAAGGAGAAAAGGGGGCAGGGAGTGCAGGTGAAGACTTTGTGGCCAGTAGGGTTTTTTAAACATTTTATGGCTCGTGCTAATTTGCATAATATAAGAGTGCAAGGTGAAGCTACTAGTGGTGATGAAGATGCAGGAAGAGGGTTGCCCAGGGCATTAGCAGAAATAATTAGGGAGGGTAGTTACAGTACCGAACAGGTATTTAATGTGGATGAGTCTGGCTTGTTCTGGAAGCGCATGCCTAGTTGTACATACATCACCAAGGAGGAAAAGACAGCACTAGGCCATAAAGTCAGCAAGGAGAGACTGACTTTGTTTTTGGGGGCTAATTCTGCTGGACTATAAGCTGATGCCTTTGTTGGTGTATTTGGCAGAAAACTCAAGGGCGCTCTATGGGCATTTGGAAGGGTCAACTGCCAGTCATCTGGAAGTCGAGCAAGAATGCTTAGATAACCCTTCAGATATTTGAGGACTGCTTCAGCAACCATTTTGTGCCTTAAGTGGAAAGGTACAGTGCCTTCAAGAGTCTACCATTTAAGGGGTTGCTATTGCTGGACAATGCCCCTGGTCACCCTGCCCATTTGGATGACTTTCATCCTAATATTAAGGTGGATTACCTTCCACCTAATACCAATGCATTGTTGCAGTCAATGGATCAGGAGATCATTGCCTTTTTCAAGGCCTACTACCTCCAAAGGACAATTGCTATGGCTCTCAAGGCAACTGAAAAGGATTAGACTTGACTCTCAAGGACATCTTGAAGTCGTACTCTATTCTCTAGGCTGTGAAGAATATTGCTAATTCTTGGGAGGAAGTGAAGCTGACGAACTTGAATGGGATATGGAAGAAAGCTTGCCACTATTTTGTAAATGACTTTCGAGGCTTTGAGGAGACAGTTGAAGCTGTCACCAATAAAGTAGCTACCCTGAGTAAGGAGCTCAATTTGGAGGTGGAGACTGATGATAAAAAGAGTTCTGGAATATCATGATGAGGAGTTATCTGCTGAGGACCTCATTCACCTGGAGAAGCAGATGATAGAAGAGGATGAAGAAATACCAGACCCAGAGCCCAAGAAATTCACAGCCAAGGAATTGGAAGAAACGTTTTCCCTGATAGAGGAAGCGTTGGCAAAACTCGAGGCTCATGACCCCAATGTTGCCAGGTACACTAAGGTCGAAAGAATGATCAATGATGCCCTGGAGTGTTACAAGGTAATATGGGAGGAGAAGAACAGGGCATCCCTCCAGACTTACCTCGACCAATTCTTCGTGAAGGTAGAGCCCCCACCAACAGATCCTATACCTTCTACCTCAGGTACCTGTACCTCTATAGACTCACCTGCCCCATTACCTCCATTATATTCTCTTGCCTCTCCAGCTTCCTTCTGCTTATAAGCCTGTCTCTCCCTCCTTTCAACACCTCTAACAGTGTGCAAGCTGACCATGCTTGTAAAGGTAAGCAATATTGTACTGTATTGTAGTGTAATTTTACTATTTTTATGTTTTAGATTACACAATTAATGCTAAGAAATACTGTTAAGTTTAGTTTTAATATATGTATGTCTTAGGTTAAGAACTTAGATTATTGTCTGTGTTTTAGAGTAGATGTTTTTAACATTGGTTGGGGGACCTAGGTTCGAATTTAGGTGTGTTCTGACTTACATGGTTTAAGTCAGCTGTCAGAAACGGAACCCTGACGTTAAACGAGTGTCCCCTGAGAGGGTCCCTGATTTATGGCAGGGTTCAGTTACTGACAGCTGGTAACTGGGAATGAGCTTGATGTTGTACCTTCAACAATTACAAATATAAAACAGTCAGAAAGAAAACTGGAAATCAGAGAACAGAGATAGAGTAAAGCCATAAACAGGAAATTTGGCCAACAGAACATTGTGCTACACTTTGTCAATAGGCTCCTATGTGTGCTCATGCTCTCTAGACACCACTGGCTCTGGCTCTACATCCTTATGTTGCACGGCCCCATCCGTGCCAGCCTACATGCGTGGGCCCTCACATAAACTCCCCCATGCCCCACTAAGATTGCTTTCTATCTCTGTCAGTTACAATCCCGGGTCCATGCCACTTGTAACTGTCATGTCTCATGTAAAAAACCTCATCACCATTCTGTACATTATCAAGGTTGCTAGCACGAATGTTGTGTCATTGTGCCCTGGCCAAACGTTCATCAGATTCATTTTTCACAAATTCTTTCCTTGCTAGATGAAAGCATTCAAATTGTTCCTCACAATTTCTGCTGTCCCAGTATCTTCCAGTGCGGGGGAATCATTGGCATGCACCTTGGGAAGTCCTGGGATGTGACCAAACACATGCTGATTAGGGGAAAATCCAGAGAAATTAGTGAGGGCACTTCTTGCCGATGCTG
>JAXCGZ010002066.1:77500-112500 GCA_037179515.1 Halocaridina rubra | reverse complement strand
ATGAAATTCTGCTACTTGATGAAATTATCAAAAGTAGATTCATCACTTCAAAATCTATTTTCTATTTACGTTATTAGTAGGTATAGCAGTTAAGAGTGGTGGTATTAGTAGTTATTATTTGGATAGCTGAAAATTCAACACATAATATAGCTCTTTATTTATCTTTGTAATTACAGGTATATTTGTTTATCTTTAACTGTGTATCTGTCTCCGTTATTGAATATCTCGTGTGGATTCCATGAAAATCATCATTTGTACGTATACTATCTTTTGCTCTGACTCCGTCTTATCTGTCAATCTAGCTCTGTATCTGTATGTATCCGTTATTGAATATGTTGTGCATTTCATTACAAATAATTTGTTAGTATATTCACTATATATATCCTAGTTCCCATAACAAAATATTCTTTATAGCCTCATAACTTTAATACAGACCCCCGTCTGCAGCTATGTAAAGTGTTGAAGCGTTTCCAAGTATGCCATTGCTTTAGCATTCAACATTAAAGTTCATATTTTTATTCCTTTCGAGTACTTGCCTTCTAAATGACCGGTATCTTCCCCCTCCTTGCATTACTTTTAATCGTCAGTCTTTATCTCTTCGCATTTGTCTTTAAATCTCGCTCACACTACCTTCGTGATAGCCCGCAGTTAAGTGCGATTATACGGGAAGAGCCGTGATTTGAAGGAAGGTAGTTGGGGAGGGACGGGAGTGTGAAGAGTTCGCACGGGGGCTGCAAGTGCCGTTATGTGCTATTGCTGAGTGCTGCTGCTTCTGTTGTTTGGTGGTAGTGCTGTTTGCCATTCGTATCGTTGCTGGATGTGGTGGTAACCGTAAATAATGGCTGTCTTCACCTTTGTATTTTGGTCTCTTGCTTTTCTTCTTTGCCTTCTCTCGGGATTCTTTTTGTAAATTCATCATCATCTCTTTCAAAGTTCTCGTTTTTGCACAATTCGTCTTCATAATTTGTCACGTCTTATGGTTATCGTCGTCATCGTTAGCGTATCTACGTCTTATCATCATCAACATCTCTATCATTATTTCTTCCTCTGATCCGTCATCTTTTCTTCCTGCCATCGCTCCTTATCCGTTCTTCCTGTTTCTTCCCCCTCTTCTCATCTTCCGCCATGAGCAGCATCACTAAGAGGAGGTCTTAGACCTCTTTGTTTTCTCTTCGTGTGAAGAGACGCTCTTCCTTCCAGCGTTGTTTTTGCCAGTTACAGAGAAAGTCCTTTCAACTCCATACAGCACCTGATCCTTACCAGTATTGTAGAGGGGATGTGTCTATTTAATCATTTAAAATATGTTTTACTCATACTTGTTTCGTAATATATCTTTAGGAAGATAAAAATAATTTTCCCGCAAACTTTTTGAAGATTTAATGAATAAATTGACTGGAAATCAAAAAATGCTGGGTATATTAGTGATATTTCTCTCTCACGCACACACATAACCCATATTGCAATACTGAGATTGTAATGATAGTGTCTTTCTCTCTCACACACATAATCCATATTTCAGTGCTGAGATTTTAATGATTCTCTCTTTCTCTCATAATTTGTCATAATGAACTATATATCATTGCTGAAATTTATAATATGAGGTAGGAATTCCACTATTAACCACAAAGAATTCACACATTAATTTGAAAGTCCCTCTATGTGTTTGAGAACAGTAAATGTAACGCTGCCAGGATGCTAAACATGCTATTTGCGATTACATGCATGGCAGATAAAGACGGTGCGTGGTTACACTCCAATGTATTACGAAAAGACCTCTGTACATGTGTGTACGTATGTATGTACAATAACTTACTGTAGCATTTCGATTGATTCGAGTTTTTTTTTTCAATGTTTTGAATTGATTTAACTTTTTATACTGTATTGTTTTTTTGTTTTTCCTATTTTTTATTTGAAATGTATTAAAATTAGCTATGTAATGATTACCATATAGTTAAAGTTGATTCTCTTATGCTACTACTACTACTAATACCACTACCACTAATACTGCTACTGCTACTAATACCATTATCACTAGTACTGCTACTACTAGTACTAGTAATAATAATAATAATAATAATAAACTTGAAGCTTTCTTAAACTTTTCATCCCTCATCCAAGATCTGTTATTTTCTAAAGCAGTCTTCTCTTAAATGTTGAAATTACCTGTGGTCTGCACCGTCCCATTCATCTATCAATGTGGCTTGCCTCAGATTCTCTCTCTCTCTCTCTCTCTCACACACACACACACCCGACTCACGCGTTGCATTGTATATTACTATCAGTTACTACCTTTGTCGGTTTTCATCTTACAATAGCATTTCTATAATTTCTCATTTACGATGTCATTTCTGTTTGTCTTTACTGCTACTAACACTTAAGTAGTCCCTCCCACCAGCGACTTTTGGTTAAAGATCTTTAACTAGGCTACTTGTGTTCATGTCTTTTTGCATTCTTTGATTACGTAAAGAACAGTCACTCGCTGCATTCATTCCCAACAAGCAATGAAGTACAATACAGTAAAAGTAAGTTTTAAAGTTGAACTGTGTTTCGCTCTCTTTCTCTCATTCGCTCTCTTAAACCCTCTCGCGCTCTCTCTCTCCCTCTGCGTGATGATGCATCAATGAAAGGTGTCGCCACCGTACCGGCATGTGGTGGTATCGTCCCAAGCTTATGTGCAAGTGAGAGAAGAGAGATCTCCTTCACAGGAGTGAGTGCCGGGGGGAAACTGCCTTGGGACGACGCTAGCCGCGAGTTAATCAGCTGATTCGTATAGGAAGCGACCATTTATTTTGCCGGTAGCATTGAGTAGCGAGTGTTATTAATTTCTTTACTCTCATTGGAAGGTGTTATATCATTCATTTACTTATTAGATATTTTTTATTTGTATGTTTTCGTTTCGGCTTATCTCTCACGATTTATTTTTCTCCCTTCATTATTTGCGCAAAGCAAGAAAACGTAAAAACATCCTTCGATAATCTTGTCACATAACTAATTCTTTTCATTTTTAAATCAGTTACTGTTCTTAGCGCTTTGGATCAGGTAAAGATGAGTAACCTCGTGGTTGAGAACATCATGAGACGTCACCAGTGGCTGCGTTTTCGAGCAAACGATAATGCATTCCATAACGTGTAATTTTATTTAATATGCCTGATTGTGATCAGGTAAAGGAGAGTAGCCCCAAGGAGCTCTTAACATTTTTCTTATTTACAACTCCTCTTTACTTCATCACACACACACACACACACACAATATATATATATATATATATATATATATATATATATATATATATATATATATATATATATATATATATATATATATATATATATATATAGTAATCAAGACTATTTAAAATAAAACTTTAAATATTGTTGCCGTCACTGGATGTTCTCAACCATGGGGTTGCTAGTCTTTACTTGATCTATACTAGTAATATTAATTATAATTAT
Organism: Halocaridina rubra; assembly: GCA_037179515.1. NCBI lineage: Eukaryota > Metazoa > Arthropoda > Malacostraca > Decapoda > Atyidae > Halocaridina > Halocaridina rubra. Next base: position 109,048 of record JAXCGZ010002066.1, on the reverse strand, counting down.
TATGACGATGATGATGGAATTTTTATATTAAAATATCCAGCATAAATGTTTATTATTATTTTTATGATCATCATTGTAATTGCTGTTAAAGATACTTAACACAGCCCTAAGGTAACTTTTTTAAATGTAAAAAGTCTTTGTAAATCTAAAAAATAGCTGAAATGTAGGTATCATTAATTATTATTATTATTTAAGCAACATTCGAAGTACTGGTATTTAGAGAATTAGTATCTCTTGGCATTTATAACTAATGTTACCCATATTTATTATTTTAATAATAATTATTATTATCATTATGATGACATACTAAGCTACTGGTGTTAAAGGACAGTTAGTATCTCGGGGTATTTGAGTACTTTTATCTCTAAGTGGTATCTTTTTTTATCACCATTTAGCCCCCTCTCCCCCCTCAAACATTAGCTGTATATCTAACGTCTTCATCACCACCCGCAATGTAATGAGAGTACCGAGTTTCCTCCTCTTTGGCGCAAGGGTCATTAAGAGTTGTAATAAAAAAAAAATCTTTAATTATGTAGTAAATAGTCTTAATATAGGCTATGTTGATAAGATTATATTTTTTTTTTTAGCTATTGCTGTATTTATTTTCTCATAATTTATTGTATATCGATAAATTGGTTTTATACTGTATGTTTATATTAAATCCTTTGTTTAGCAAAATTTTATTGACAGATTTTCCAATATGTGCCAGCTACCACGCGGGCTAGTTGTTTAAATTGCTGGCCAAGTTACAAACAGTTACTTTCTGTGGGAGTACTTTTTACGGAGTTGTATTTTCAGAGAGAGAAGTTTTTTTTTTTTTTTTTTTTTACAGGGACCATTTTGTCCGTTATGCATTGATACCGTGGTCATGCAATTAATATTTTTTTTTTTAAGTGTGTGACACCGGGACAGGCAGAAACTGCCCTCATCCACAAAGGCCCGGGCACGAGAAAATACCAAGAAGGAAAAGAAAAAAGGTTAAGGGCAAGGCAGAGATGAGGTAATGTCACACAAAGGAAAACGACAGAGAAAAAAACAGTCTAGCCAATATAAAGACAATTTGAATAAGTGTGTCCAGGACAGTTCGATGTTAAGTCTCATTCAGTTACGGTTCTCTTTCTATGCCTACATCAACACCGAATATTCTTTGATATTCGTTACACACGTCTTATTATCCCTTCATATCTGACAAGGCACAATACTCCCCATCTCTGTTTCTATGTTTTCTTCGTTCCCAGGCCCGATGAGGGTAGATTTATTTATTTAAAAAAAAAAAAATACTGAGTTTGGAGTGGGACTAAGGAGAAAATAGATCTATCCCATACTAGGCGTCTAATGTATCTTTCTCCTAGATGAAGCACTTGCGTTGTAAGTGTCCAATTAGGTTGAAGTTAACGTTACCTTATAGAATTTGTTTTTCAAAATTCTAGTTATTGTAGATTCCTGCACCTGCCTTTTACCGCAATCCCTTATAAAACACCTAAATAATTACGTTGCATATCCTGGGACTGATCCGAGAACATTTATAACTGATGTCCGTACATTTATACTTTTTTACTGTATTTACATCATCGCTTTCGTCTAATTCAAAACATTTTTTATATGGATGGTTGTAACTCGGACTGAGGAAGCATTTAAAAAAGTAAGAAGTTTCTATGCATACACGATGCCACAAAATTAGGTCTTGCTTTTGAGTCATTATTATTATGTTTATTATTTCGGATTTTTTAACATGAAAATGTAATCGTTATGGAAAGTGATTGAAAATATTTGATGTCTTCATAAGGGAATATCTTGATGAGAGAGAGAGAGAGAGAGAGAGAGAGAGAGAGAGAGAGAGAGAGAGAGAGAGAGAGAGAGAGAAATATCCAACAAAGAAAGTTCTGAGTTTTTGCAACTAGTCAAACTAACCATTAATTTATAAATTCAGAGGGTCAGCATCAACCATTATGCACAAGGTTAGTGACTGTAGTGAAGAAGTAAGGTGAACTCTGTGGAGGGGAGCGGTAAATAGAGCAGGTCAGATAAATCCTGCCGCAGGTGATATCCCATTGAAATGCAAGAGTGCATTTTCCACGTGGCTCAGCAGGGCAGACAGGTAAAGCCTTGTACTCCAGGTAAAAAAGCAGGCACTATGGCTTTGCACGGTAGGTAGGCTATCAATCTAGACGGCTTCCCTCCCACCCCTATCTCTCTTATCCATCCCCCCTCTGCAATACCCCCTTTACCCCACCCACACCTCACCTGTTATAAAGGGGGGTTTGTAACAGCGTGGAATAAATCTAAAGGTGTTGGACTTCGAGCGAGGCTTGGGAGCGTGTGTGTGTGAGTCTGTCTGCGTACATGATCAATAGCCAAATGCCGCCTTTTCGTTGTTGTTGCAAAAGCACATATTTTTAGCTTCATTTTAGTGTTATAATTTATAATTAGGCAATTTTTTAATTTGAAATAATGCAATTTACTTAATTTTTTTCGATGGATAAAATGTTGGCTTTTGAAAATTGGAGACTCGTTAGCAGACTTGCACCATATGTGTTGTGATTAATGTGTAATGTAAAGGTATATCTTTCTTTTAGAATAATTTTTAAGTATTATGCATATGCACATGTACCTATTTTTAATTCCCAATCCAAAGGGTAAGGATGGAATGAAACATTTTTGTTGGAAAAAAAAGTAAATATAATAAATTTTCGTAAGACTTATATTGCAGTAGTCCCTAATAATATATATATATATATATATATATATATATATATATATATATATATATATATATATATATATATTGCATCTCAAGATATAGGAACATTTAATTATTTTATTTTAGTTATTAGAACAAAGCATTATTTAGTTACAGATACTGAAAGCAGTTAATGACTATGAATTCGTTATTACTAAATTATATATATATATATATATATATATATATATATATATATATATATATATATATATATATATATATATATATATATATATATATATATATATATATATATATATATGTTAGGAGGGTTGTTCACGATGAATAAAGAAATTGAATGTAATGAAGAATTAAAATATAAATGCAATGCAAATGCACGAAGGAAAAATAAAAAAAATTATAGTTAGTAAAATTTCTTGAGGAAAAGACAAGTTAAAAAAAAAGGTTTGCTTAGTACACAAGGTGTAGTTAATTTAAGAATTATGGAAAAATACTGAAGAGTAGTGAATCGGATCCAGGTTAGACAGCTCTACTTATCTGACGTGGGAGCCAAACGTGAACTTATTTGATGCACGCAAGAATGGGCAGCAGGGTAAGAAAGAGCAAGAAGAGAAAGGGGAAGGGGGGGGGACAAGAGGCATTTCTAAGGAGGGTGAATTAGTTGGGATGTGAAGAAAAACAAAAATTGAAGGAATGAAGCAAGGAGGAGACGACAGGAGTTCCAAAGGAGAAGGGAGAAAGCTGAGCGAATAGTATTCAGTAAAGGAGTGTTGGAATATTAAGGACTTACTTGGGGGGAGAGTTAGGTTATCAGAGAAAGAAGAGCACTTAGTGACGGGATAAAGACAGGTTCTATATAGGGGAACTAAAGAGGAAGGGCTTACAATGTTTTGATAGAAATTATAATTTAAGTGCTGTTAATACATTTACAATCATGGTTTTCAATATACACAATGATTGTGCAGTTGAATGAAGGCTTCATACAAAGAAGCCTATTTTTATGTAGATAATTCTGCTATTTCTATCTAAATTTTTTTCCTTATTAGGAGTATTAACTATGTGGCGTGTCATATGCTCACAATTGTTATGGTAGTATTCTGTGTAACTGCTTGTTCTCTTAATTATTATTTAGTCTCTGTAGGGTTCGAGACTTACTTTTGTGCTGATTTCAAGGGAGAGTTAAATTTATATATTGTAGTGTAATTGTTATTGCAGAGCGGAAAGTGGATTGGTTAATTCTGGCAATATTGTTAGTATTTTAAATTGGGGATTTATGCATATACTTAGATATGTTTTCTGTGTATATTTACAGGCGTGTACATGGGTGCTCGTAGGCAAAGTTGGCCCTTATCTCATTCTGGGCATTGTCTGGCTAGGCTTTTTTGCCTTTGCTAGCTAAAATAGAGATTTAAGATTAAGGTGCTGGCATTTCATGACAGAAAGCAAGATGAGTCCTCTGAGGAGGGTTAAGTTAACAGAATTGAATGCCCACCTGGTGTGTGTTCTTTGCTCTGGGTATTTTGTAGATGCCACAACAATTATCGAGTGCCTCCATACATTCTGCAAGACGTGCATTGTTAGATACCTGCAGACTTCCTCTTTCTGCCCAATATGTGATGTACAGGTGAGCATTTTTCTTCTTCTAACAAGGATTTAGGCTTGTTAGACACGCTGAATAACTTTCCAGTTCTTTGCTGATCATACTAGTAGTAATTTAAACTTTTACTATTTATATAAAATTTCTTTATATTTTACAAATTTAATATTATAATAAATATTAATGTCCCTTCCCCAAAATCCTTTTATGCTGTTTTTCTTGGAATTTAGTAATACAGACTGAAATTTTACTGTTCTTTACGGAATTAAATATTAAGACACCAAATAGTGACAAAACTCGTGTCCCAAGTACGCACAAGTTAAATACAGAGGCATGTTTTTGTCAGGTACATAAAACCAAGCCTCTGTTATCGTTACGAGAGGATCGAACTCTACAAGATGTGGTTTTTAAGCTTGTACCTGGACTATTCCATTCTGAGATGAACAGACGACAAAAATTCTACAGAGAGCACCCTGAAGCAGGTGAGATATAGCATGTGATACATATACTATTAACAATTGATTTTTGGGTACTAATGTAATAGCTTAGTTAAAGACTTTTTATTGCTAAATAGTCTGTAGTTTTTAAGGATTTTTTATATAGAACTATCACTTCTTAATTTTATAATATTTTCTCTTCGAGGATATTCAAGTGTTGGTTGTGTGAATTGACAAAAAATATATTGAACTGAATTCATGAGCTTGGTATTTTCACAAGATGAGGATCACTAAGTTATAAAAATAGACAATGACTGGTTTGAGGTGAATATGGGGTTACATCATGGTTGTGTAATGTGTATTTGGACGGAGTGGCAAGGGAAGTAAATGAAAATGGCAGGTAGAGCTTTGGAATTAGTTGGTGAGAATACAAGCTTGTGGAGAGTGAATCTTTTCTCTTTGCAGAAGAGACAACACAGGTGGCTGGTTATGCGGAAGAACCGAGGCATTTGGTGAATGAAGTTGTATGTGCGAGAGAAGCAAGTTGCAGCTTAATGTAGGTAAAAGTAAAGTTCTGAGATGTACGAGGAGTGCTATGTTGGCACACTGAATGTAATAGTGATACTTTAGGAAGTTTAGAATTTTAAGTATCTGGGGTTACATGTGACAGTGAGTCACAGGTTAGGAGGTGCTAGAAAATGTCTAGTTGGACAAAAATGTGGTGAGCAGTAGGTTTTGGGAATGGATTTAAAGGTTATGATGGAGTGATTGTGCCAGTGGCATTGTACGGAGCAGAGTCTTGGAATTCCAGAGAAGATGAAAAGAACACTTTGAACATAATGGAGATGAGATGTATGGTAGATATTTCTAGAATAGATAAACATGAGATATAAGTAGGCTAGGCAAAATGGGTTTTGGAAGAGGGTTGTTAGATAAATTAGTGTAGAAATGGTTTGGACATATGGAAAGAATGAATTATGAATTGCTAGTGAAGAGAAAAGTAATATGGTACTTTGAAAAGAAGACCTAGAATGAGACATGTGTTTGGTGATCATTAGATGCATGTGGTATGTCGGTGGAGTAGAGAAGAGAGAGTGCAAGAAATAGAATGAGAGAGAACAATGTGTATAAGGGACACAGGTCAGAGGAATTTCCACACCTGCTACCACAGTAAACTGGAAGGAGTGGGTACGGGAGTTGCTTTCTTGAGAAAAACAGTGGTGACAAGCCCAGCTACACCTATTTGGCCTCCGATTAATTACAGAAATTGGTTGTTTCTTCTCGCCAGGAGGTGACAAAACTGAGCAAAGTCTTCGGGAAAGACGTCATTTCTTCCATGTGGATGACCAGATTTCCTTATCTCTGGAGTATCTCCCTTCAACTCCCACTTCAATATATTCTCATTTTCATGGGTTGAAACCTCTTAAGATGAACAATGGACAACCTGGAAAAGGAAAGAAGAGTACAGAGGATGATAAAGATGGAATTAAAACAGAAGAAGGCAAGAAAGAAGAGATTAAAGAAGAACGAGAAAAGATTCCTGGAAAAGTAAGTTTTATCTATATATGGTGCATTTTGATTGAGATGGTAAACTGAACTTTCTTTAGCATTTCTGTAAAATTCTTCTGGAAATTTAATTTGGGTTTACCTCTTGTTTTTTACTAGGTTGTTCATAAGCGGTACCTTCGGTGTCCAGCAGCGGTGCAAGTTTCTCATCTTGAGAAATTCATAAGACTAAAGTACAGCCTTGCTGCTCAAACACACAAGGTAAGTGCATGGGATTAATATATTTAAAAGCTACTTTTAATTTCTTGTTAACCTATATCATTATACACTGAATAATTTATTTTCTTTCCCTTGATCCTGTTCCACACTAAATTAATTTCTATTACTTACAGGTTGACATTATGCATGGTGGTGATTGCCTGGTAGGTGAACTTACACTTTTAGATGTTGTTTATATGTATAAGTGGACTGAAGATGCCCCTTTACGCTTGATGTATTCAGTGTCTGCAATACCTTATACACGTAAAAGAACAAGGCCAAATAGTCTTCGTACATCTGCTTCTAATGATTCTGATGCGCCTAATGCCAAGATTCCAAAGACTCAAACTTCTGTAGTTCTTCAGCAATCAGCACATATTCACTCTCTGTCTCAAGTCCACCCTGTACCTGGAAGAGACCAAGATGGAATAGAAAAGAGTATTGTATTGGAGAATTGCAGTAAAACTACAGACAAGGTTAATATGGATATAGAAAAACCTGTCACTGAAGCCTCAAGTTCAGCAAATAATATTTCCAGTACTTCTCATGCAATTGGAATAGTCTCTTCACCAATGTCCGTTAATATCCCAAGTATTCCCAACACAATTCTTAACAATGGAATTGGTCAGATGCCACCAACTCTCCCAGGTGGTAGAAGACCAGCTTTCACAAAGACTACAGCAGCTACTGCAACTCCACGCATGGCTGTTCCTAATAAAGCATTTGCTGCTCCGGATAACATTGTTGCACCAGTTCCTGCTACAGAAGGATTGTCTCCTCAGGTGGTGACCGTGTCTGCTGTAGTGACGTCAGCTGCAAGTGTTTGTTCCACTTCGCCTTCAAACACTGCTAACCCCAATGCACTAACAACTATATCTGTATCTAGGCTTCCAATAAATGGATTGGTTGAACCATGTTTAAAGAATATCAGTTCTACAGCCAATCAAACAGAGCCTATTATGCAACCCATTATCCCAACAAAACCACGTTTGGGTCGTCCACCCAATGCATCAAGGTTAGCTGCTGCCAACATGAAACCTGGTGTGAGAATGGGTGACATTCGAGCTCCAAGGCCTGTTGCCTCTGGCAAGATTGTAAACAAGGCACATGGACCCATAAACAGAATTAATCCAGTGGTGTCAGCTAGTCTTAATGTGCAAAGTCGTATCAGTGGCATTAATAGCCCTAAACCAGGAACTGCTAAAGTTATGATTAAGCGTGCAAATGATATCTCAAATGGAAGTGATGGTATGGGTGTAAAACCACCCTCAACAATAGTAAATAATGTCCCATCTGGATTTACAAGCACCAGTGCTTTAGCTCTCTCAAAACAGTTACCTCAAAGTACAACAATAACACCTCATCCAGTAACTTCCACTTCTACTCTGTACTCTGCTACCACAAGTAGTGATACAACACAATATTCAATAACCTCAGCTTTTACAAAAGAAAATCAGAAAACAAGCCAGGTATCTTCTGAAGTCCAAGATTCAACTCCATTACCACCACTACCATGCACAACTATAAATTTGTCAGACCTTAATACCTTACAGCTTTCCCCTACCCAAATACCACAGAAATCTTCAAATATAGATGGTACCAATACTCAATCTATTGGCACTCCTGTGCGTCCTGTGTTTGCTAGTCCCACTGGTGTTGCTCCACAACGTGCGCAGTCTATTAAAAATCAATCTACTCCTAACATAGGTAGCTCAGTCTTGCGCACAGAAACAGGTACAAGATTGCAACAGAACGCTTCCACACCACAGACTACTGCTACTTTAGCTACTCTTCCTGGAAATATAACCCAGAGTAATACCAAAACAAATGTTCACAATAAATTGCAGACATCACCTAATTCCACCCATCAGAGATCAGCATCCTCTTCTTTGCCTTGTAAAGCGCCTAATACAGCGACTACTCAAGGAACCTTCACAAATCCTGTTTCGAATGCTTCAGCCCCAGGACAGACTCAAAATCGAGCTGTACCTAACACAACTACTCATCGGGTACCTGCTACCCCAGCACCACACAGAGCTCCTCCCAGTCCAGCTCCACACAGAGCTCCTCCCAGCCCAGCACCACACAGAGCTCCTTCTAGCCCTGCTCCACACAGAGCACCTCCCAGCCCAGCTCCACATAGAGCACCTCCCAGCCCTGCTCCACACAGAGCACCTCCCAGCCCAGCTCCACACAGAGCGCCTCCGAGCCCAGCACCACACAGAGCTCCTCCCAGCCCAGCTCCACATAGAACACCTCCCAGTCCTGCTCCACATAGAGCTCCTCCAAGTCCTGCACCTCATCGAACACCTGTCACTACCACAGCACAGAAGGCCCCTCCTCCTGCAGCTCACAGGGGCCCATCAAGCCAAGCCCCCCATAAAGCTTCCCCAAGTCAGGCACCTCACAGGGCAAACCAAAGTCCAGCGCCACATAGGGCACCACCGAGTCCAGCCCCTCACAGAGCACCCCCAAGCCCTGCTCCTCACAGAGCACCCCCAAGCCCTGCTCCTCACAGAGCACCCCCAAGCCCTGCTCCTCACAGAGCACCCCCAAGCCCTGCTCCTCACAGAGCACCCCCAAGCCCTGCTCCTCACAGAGCACCCCCAAGCCCTGCTCCCCACAGAGCACCCCCAAGCCCTGCTCCTCACAGAGCACCCCCAAGCCCTGCTCCCCACAGAGCACCCTCAAACCCTGCTCCCCTCAGAGCACCTGCAAGTCAAGCTCCTCATAGAGCATCACCAAATTCAACTTCACGTAAGGCATCTCCAAATTCCCCAGCCAGTCCTCCAGTTCAAACTTCAAGTTCTGCAGCTCAAACTGCAGGTAATCCTGCACTTCAGGCCTCTGCTAGCCCTGCGAGTCAAACTCCAGCAGGTCTCTTGGTCAATCAAACCCCTAATACCCCAGTTTCTCAAGCTGGTCAAGTACCTCCATGCAGTACTTCCCAGTCATCACAACCCATAATCCCTTCCTCAAAGCAAGCACAAGCTGCTACTGGCCCTATTGAAACCGTTGTCTTTGCAAGTGCAAGAACTTCTGCTGCAGCAACTACTTCAACCTCTACCGTTACATCAAGGAGCACAGAATTTTCAATCTCATCTGAAGATAGTATCACAACCATTAGCACAAATAATTTTGCTAACAAACAAGGATATAATACTAAAACTCCTTCAAATTTAGCACAGGAAACAAGTAAAGTGCCTAACAATACCAATGGTAACAACTCTGTAGCTTCCAAAGTATCTCCTAATCAGAAAGCCCCAAAATCTCCGGGACGTAAAAAAAATAGTGGTGGAACTTCATCTACCATTCTAAGTATCGCACAGAATTTGGCCAATCGGCAGATGCAGCGGACAAATTCCACACAACAAACAAACCCAGTAACAACTAACACAATCAGTACAACACAAGTGGGAAATAGTCAACCATATTCTACATCACCATCATCTGTTGTATATCCAAACCCAGTATGTAGTGCTTTAGTTAATCCTGCTTTGGCAGCAGCATATATGGCAACAGCTTATGGTGGAGATACATCTGCTTTAACTGATGTAACAGCAATAAGAAATCTTCTGACTTTGAGTCAAACTGCTGCAATGGTGCAAGCAGCAATGGTACAGGCTGCAGAAACTATATCGAGACCATCAGAGCCAGCACCAATTGATTTGTCACCAACATCAAAAGCTGCCCCTCAGTCCCCTCTAACAAATGGACGCAGTAATTCAATAACTACGTCTCCTGGAGTAACAAGTACAAAGACCTCACAAGCAAAGACAGGGCTTTCAAAAGCAAGTGCCAGTACTGCCTCCAGTGCCCCAACAATTTCCCCTCCTACTCCAGAAGTGACAATTACAAAGTTGCCTAGTACACCATCAACTTCTGGGGCTACAAATCCAAGTCCATCATCAGGGAAGAATGTGCCTGCTTTAGTTAAACTTACATCATCTAGTACAAATACCGTTTCCATTACAAAAAGGCCTGTTTCTAGTAACCGCATATCGGTAACAAAGTCGCCTGCAAATGCCTCTGTCCGGCAGATTCCAAACCCTTCATTTTTGCGACATCAGTCTGAGGTACGTAACAATAACAATGTTACCAAACAATCACATGTTTCCACCACTTCAGCAGGTCTGAGCACAACATCAGCAACAACGAAAGCTCAGACATCAACAAAAGTTGCAAATAATCGTACAACTGGAAATTCCCCTTTGAAAGACACTGGACCATTACCAGAGACTTCATCTATCCTTAAGATCGAACATTTAACACGGTCTCTTGCTGCACCCGCAGCAGCAACTGCCACTACAGGTAATTCATCAGCTACTTTTAGATTCTTTGATAAAAGATAGGGAAGGGTTGATTTAGACAAAACTATAGAAGAAGAGTGATAATTCACAGCGATAAATGGAATTATAGCAAATTCGTTTTATTTAATGCAAATTTTAAACTGCACTGTGATTTTCATTACACTAGAAAATTCTAAATGCCCTATGTGATGAAAAGTGATTCAAGTGTATGACGTGATAATTGTATTCAACATATCGGTCACAAGTTGAGTAACTTGCAAAGAGAGACTATCAAGTGTATGCATTGCAAGCTCTCCAACAGTCATAAATCATGACTAAATAAACTGTTGTTTTTCCTATTTGAATGCACATAGATTTTGAGTGTTTTTATTGAACTGATGATACTTGTAAAATTAACAATATACTTCTAATTGGTGTGACTTGAAATGTGTTATGAACAAAAACCAAATTTGTATAACCACAGTCTGTGATATCAAAGGGGGAAATTAATCATTGCCAATCACTTTTATATTATTCAGTAATACTTAAAAGCCTAGCCTTAATCACTGAACACTTTGGCCTTTATTATGCTTGTGTATGTTATGTTGTGCTGGTATCGAACTTACTGGTATTTTGGTATATGGTAGTGTATACAAATACTGAACTGCAGTTTGGGATTAGTTATTAATATCAATAGTGTCATTCTTTGGGCCTTATTAAAGACTATACTAGTATATGGGATTGGCATCATCAATTTCATTTGGTTTAGAATTGCAAGAAATATTATTTGACCCTATTTAATGTATACATAAACAATGTAAATAAGACATTTTTTAATCCACAATTTCGATAGACCTGTAAAAAAGTAAACTTTTCATTGTAAATTTTCTCTGAACTCTGAACATTTGTTTCCAATGTATATAGTGATGCATTTTTCTCTGTACAAGTATTTTTGGTGTGTAGTATAGTCATAGGATGTATCTGACTTTTCTTGAGAATGTGTTTATATCTTGTATAGGAATCGTGGGACATGATAGACATTTTCATAAAATATGTAGATAACTTTTAAAATAAACCATTTTACTTAATTACTGTTTCCTTTAAGCTATCTTTTTATATGTATCTAGGTGGTAAGTTCATGCATCCGTTCATTTGTCAATTTAATTTAAAAAAAAATATGAGTGTTGTATATATAATCAGGAAGCTGCTGTAGCTCAGGGGTAGAGCGTGCAAGTCGGGAAGTGATGAACTGGACAAATGCGGGTTCGATCCCACTCGGGGCATCAAGAAAGGCATCTAACTTTAATCCCCAGCTCCAACCTATCTGTATCCTCCCCATTCGCATGGGGACTAAGTATGCCAAAAAGAGGATATAGAATAAGCCACTAAATGTTAAAAGGTATAAACAATTAGTGCAACCAGACTTACAGGCTTAATATGTCAGTACTGAGAAAAAAAATGCAAGTATAAAATTAGGTAAACCTAATGCAAGATATTACAAACAAGCAGTACACTAGCCTTGGGAAGTGACAAACTTGTGTTTGGTCCTACCAAAGGGTGTTAGGAAGGGCATCCAATCTTAATTCCCCTGGTCCAACCTGTCTGTCCACCCCCATTAAAATGGGGATTAATGACACAAACTGGCTAAAAACACTATCACAAACGTAAAACATTTAAAAAAGTATTAGAATAAAATACCTGCCCATGAGATCATGGTGTAGCGAATTGGCAATCTTTTTCACCAACATGTGCTCCCCTCAGGCATAAGAAGGGGAAGGAAACATCAACAGCTTTATTCCTGTCAAGATTACCCTCACAGATTGAATGGGTATAACTGGCCACTGCAAATGCAAGACTGGGTGAGTAAATGATTTTAAATATGAGCGCTAAAGCCACAAATTTCCTAAAACCCATGAAAATATATTTTTGAACTTTTAGCTTACAACCTCATGTTCGAGTACCCCCTCCCTTATACCAACTGGTATGATAGGTAAGGCTTGAAAATGTAAGGTCATGAGGACAGCAGTGACGTCTGTTATCAATTAGCCACTGCCAACTCAGAAAGTATAATGAGTACATCGGCGGAAATGGCTGACCAATAATAAAACCAAATGAATCTTGAAGTCATGCATGAGAATAAGCTTGCCGAAAAGAGTGAGAGATCTAGTTTAATTTTCTGAATAAAGGCAAAATTTTTAGCTTCATTTTATTTACTACTGTTAAACACAAGATTATGAGTAATATATTTATGTATCAGGGGACCGTGGTAGTGCAGTCCCATCCGAATCGGGAGGTGGCGAACCCGCATTCTAGCCCATTACGGGGCGTTCAAAAGGACATCCAGCCCTGTCTGTGTCCTCCCCCATACGACTGGGGATTAATAGTGACACAATAATAATATATAAAAAATGCCCTATCATATTTACGCAAGTAAGATGGCTAAAACTAAACGAATATAATTGGACATAGAAGGCCTTTCCATCTCTCCTATTCCACCATTTGCTTTGCAACAAGAAAGGACCGCCTCTCTGACCCTTACCGTCTCCATGTATGGTGTTCTATAACAAGCAGGGCAGATAAAGTAAGTATTCCTTCTCATTCACTGCCACTACTACTACTATTCTTATATATCTATATACATGAGCCATTTTTCCCCCTTATAAGGGGAGTGGCTGAGTCAAGGCAAAATACTCGGACTCTTTAGGAGGAGAAAATACAGAGGAAGGGGTTCCCAGTCCCCTCGCTCCGCCACATCTAATTGACTCTTGCGACATGCTGGGGAACACGGAGGCAGTATTCTATCCCCCCTCCCTCATGGGGAGATGATGATGATGATACAAATAATAATAATACATTAAACAATATTACTGTTATTATTAACAACAGCAGCACTACTGCTAATAATAATAATGATAATAATAGCAATAATAAACTTCAGCATGCCTCAGCCAGGTCCCAGATCTCCTTAGTTTACGCTAGCGACTTCATATGAAGAGAATTTAATTTCTACTTTCCTACACTTCTAAGTATCTTATATGCTTCAAAACTTCCTAAATAGAGGTCCTTGTACACTAACTACATTAACCTTATAATCCTATTTCTTTCTGCGTTCAACTCGCATAATTCATATTAATATTCTTCACTAGTAACTCATCGTGCATTCTTTCAGGCTATCCAAAAAAAACTATTCGGTTTCATTAAACATTTGAGATCTGCCATTTCTCTTTTTCCAGTTCCTAATTCCATAAACATCTATTAAGGTACTTTATCATAATCACCTCCGTTTTCATGCATACACTTTCACTAAGAATGCAACACAATTATTCATCTCTGCTTTATAGTGGTAAGTCCCAGAAACAATCCAACTTGCGACAGACATATCTATGCAACTACCACTTAATTTCTCATAAGCTTCACAACTCTGTATTTTAAGCCTATCCACATACACCTAAAATAGCCAATTCCATGAAAGGATCTTATGGCAATATACAACCTCAGCTGCATTCTACTCATTTCGTCATCTTGGCCGAATTTCAATATATTCTGCCACAGCTCCTGTCCGGATATCTCATCCTTTGTATTTTATTACCAAACTCCACCAAGGCTATTGCAACTTTGCCCTCATTAATATAAGCAGTGTTAATTACTAACCATATTTTTCAATATAAAATCTTATCCCCGCGCCTTTCATCACAGTGACTCCCTGTCTTATTATATCCTCAAGCTCATTACTAAAACATCCTTCTATAAATTATTAAGCCAAGATGACACTCAACACCCTTTCCATAGCGAAACTTTAAACATTAGATCACTCGCTCTGCGAGTGATGTGATTATATATATATATATATATATATATATATATATATATATATATATATATATATATATATATATATATATATATATATATATATATATATGTATATATATATATAGATATATATATATATATATATATATATATATATATATATATATATATATATATATATGTATATATATATATATATATATATATATATATATATATATATATATATATATATATATATGAGGGAGGGGGTAATCATACTTCCTCCGTGTTCCCCTGCGTGTCGTAAAAGTCGACTGAATGGGGCGGAGTGAGGGAGCTGGGAATCCCCTCCTCTGTATTTAATTCTCACAAAAAGTCAAAGTATTGTCTTTGACTCAGCCACCCTCCTTATAATGGGGAATATGGCTTTGGTGTGTATATATATGTATATATATATATATATATATATATATATTATATATATATATATATATATATATATATATATATATATATATATATATATATATATATATATATATATAATCTTTTCAAAAGAGCGTTCTTTATTAAAAGTAGAAAATACCCTTCCCAGATCTCATTGAAAAACTAATCATTACATATAAGTAAATAAATATAATCAACTTTTAAAGTGTCCGGGTATAGAATGGAAATGGAATGAAAAATGAAGTGTTTGAGTTGGCGACGTAAAGTGTTCTTGGGAAATAAACACATTCAACGTAATTACTCTTGGTTCTAAGCCCGCTTCACACCAAAGTGGCACGTCGTACGTGGCATACCATTTAAAAATGAACATCCGGAACTATATGAAACCTTTCACACATAAGTGGCGTGGCACATGGGACGTGTCACGCCACTTCTGTGTGAAAGGTTTCATGAATTTTCGGATGTTCGTTTTCAACTGGCGTGCCACGTGCCGTGCCCTAGTGTGAAATCGGCCTTAAGAGCACTCTTGACTGGTCCTGAATTCCTTTTACTACTTCATTACATACTCGGCATAATTGAAAGCAAATAAATCATTATATAATTTAGTGAATAAAATACAATAATTAAACATTTATCTAAAAGATAATGAGTATTCGACAGAAGAGAACATAATTAAATTATGAAAAAAAGTGAATAAATTAAAATAGTCTATGGTCAGTTATTTTAGCTAAGTAACCTCCTAATGAGTTTTTTTGTTTTGTTTTGTTAAATATCTCTGTCAGGTGGATCAAAACGAAAAATATAATCGGTTATTCTGCTTAAAGGCTTGACAAAGAGGTTAAATATATCTACAGTAAATACTTGCAGGTACAAACATACGTGTGTGTGTATATATATATATATATATATATATATATATATATATATATATATATATATATATATATATATATATATATATATATATATATATATATATATATATATATATATATATATATATATACATAATTATTAATAAGTTTCAACAGTAATGTATATAAAAAATAATTGTAAAGGAAGTTACACGAAATAAAAATAATTATAAAATAATATTGAAAAAGGAACTTAGAATAATATGAAATACACGCTAGATTAAAATATAAATTGCCGA
Source organism: Halocaridina rubra (assembly GCA_037179515.1). Classification (NCBI taxonomy): domain Eukaryota; kingdom Metazoa; phylum Arthropoda; class Malacostraca; order Decapoda; family Atyidae; genus Halocaridina; species Halocaridina rubra. The sequence goes on along the minus strand of JAXCGZ010002066.1, from coordinate 92,862 downwards.
ATTGTAAAATGCGTTTTACAAAAGACACACAGAGTGCTTCACGAGTATTGTAAAATTCTAGCGATTTTTTTTTTTTTTTTTTTGCACTGCTATTATCGACACATAAACAAAATATTTTTTGTATTTATACAGAAAATATTAATAGTATAAAAAGTAAACCAAACCGTATAATTTCTAAATAAGATACCTAGGATTTCGATTGAAAATTACATAACAAAACTACTTTATTCTCATTTGATAATTCATAATTAATAAAGTTGTATGATTAAATATTTACGAGAATTAGAAATTTATTTTTCTTTCAAAAAAGGTCAAACTGTTAAAGAACATTAAATTATAAAGAATGAATTTCTCTCTCCATCTCCTTATCTCATATTCAAATGTACATAAATATGAAGCATCCGTTTCTGTTGTTTGGCTATCGCGCTAATGACAAAGCAAATAATTAAATAATTTTTTAAAATAAATGGAATGTATTCTCTTGTAAACGCGCATTATATATTGAATAAATTTGGGTTTCTAGTGACTTGCGTAGTGGTAGCTTATATAGGCCTAAAGTTACTACTACTAGATAATAATAATAATAATAATAATCATAAAACATTTTTGCTCTCCCAACACCTCCGTGATGATTGCATAATTTGAATTCTATTTTGCAGGGTAAATTAAGAGCGGACAGGAAATAAGACATACAAATAGAATAGACACAGAAGTTATGTACCGAATGCTACAGCTTACCTTAATTCCATTATATATTCTGCCATAGAAAAAACAAGTCACGTATTTAAGATCAAAAGAATGTTGATCTTGAAGTGAACGTACAATATCAGTTTCGTTCTAATGCACTCCCGACCCGACTACATCATCTGTTGAGAGATGAAATATAATTAGCACATTTATTTTTGACTTTGTAGTATTTCCATATCAAAAGAGAGAATAAAATAATGGTTCTTCATTTTTCTGAATATATAACTTGCAAAGGAAAAGGAGTCTCATTATCAAGTAGTTCTGTTTTCTAATGTCTAAAAGGTAAGTAAAAAGTTACAAAACTATGGAATAATATATGTTTGAACTGATGATAAATTCTGGTCATAAATGTGTTTTACCTATTTGTCAACTGCTTCTTCGAACCGTTGGAAGTACTTCTCTTGTTGAGATAATTTTTTTTACCACTATAAACAGCCAAATAAATGTGCATCATATTGGTGCTAAGCACCATAATGTCAGTATTTATCATCATCAGTATACTGGTGATAATAATTATTAACATATAAAAATTCATTGCTCCAAAATATGTTCATCTCACTACAGCTAAATGACGTCAATAATTATTCTCATACTAGAGACAATAATGGTTAATAAATAAAAATTCTCGATTATATTTTTTTCCCTCTCACAATAGCATCGTGCATGAAATCCGTATCACGAGCTACATATTGGTGACCATTACAATTAATATATTAAAACTTCAATTTGTTAAGATACTATCATTTTCTCGTGCCCGGGCCTTTATTGATGAGGGCAGTTTCTGCCTGTCCCGGTGTCACACTTAAAAAATGCAACTGTTATACCATCTACGTTGCGGCGACGATAATATCTAATACATTAGAACTCAAGACTTCCAATATTATTAATGTCACTATAGCAACATGAAATCCATATTTATTTATCATCTACATACTGACGACAATAATTAGTAATACATATAAATCTGATAACTTTATTTATTATGCATCTTATCCTCACAATGTTACTTTCACCATTCCCCGCTCGTAAAAAGAAATAAAATCATATATATATATAATATATATATATATATATATATATATATATATATATATAATCTGAAATGACAAAATAACGGCATACAAGATCGTAGTCCACCTTCTGTTACACTTTTAAGAATTGCAGAGTAAGGAGGGAGCGAGCGGCAAGACAAGTTGGGGGATTAGAAAGGAGGGAGAGAGAGAGAGAGAGAGAGAGAGAGAGAGAGAGAGAGAGAGAGAGAGAGAGAGAGAGAGAGAGAGAGAGAGAGAGAGAGAGAGAGAGAGACTACACCACAATATAAATAACGAGAAGTGGTCCCTTCCCTGTAATTAAGCTTATTAAGGCAAGCGACAGCGGGCAGATACTCATTAACTGTAGGGCTGTAATTATTAACACTAATACATAACACTTAACTGTTAAAAAGTACAGTTGTGGATTATGAACACGAGAAATCCATTATTTGATTAAATAAAAAAGTATCTGCAAATTTTCATTACTTACCATTTTCTAATCTGTGCATATTTAAAATGTCTAAAGTGATTTAAAGCTCACAGTGGATTTCATATTATTTTTTTTTTACTTCTTCATTTCGTTATCAAAGCAAGCATTTAATAAACTAAGCATTCGGTAAAAAAAAACGGTGATTAAAAAAAATTAAAACTAACTTTAAGTGTCGGATTGCAGAGCCCATAATTATATCTTAACGCATTGTTCTCATTCGAAAGAGAGAGAAAATGGCAAGAAAATAATTGAACTTCGAGCTGTCACCCTGCAAGAATTTTGCGGATCACCGTCAGGACGTTTCGAATTCGATTCCCCAGACTATTCGTATAACATCTCTTGGATAAAAGTCTCTTCTCACAATGAGGGAGGGGCAAGTGGCGTCCTTTGAGTGGATGGATCCTGTGAGTTACTTCATATATGCTGTAAGTGACATTAAGTTTTCTGGCACCAGCAAGAATATTAATACTCGCTGAATAAAAACAAATGATATATCTGAAGTTGAGGGCCACAGTCAGTACGTCTCTAGTTGGTAATGAAGTTAAGTTTGGTGACGATTGTTTATATGAGTTAGGTTAGAAAGGGAAACGGTCATATTGGCTAGACAGTGATATGTGGCAATTCTATTTACTAAGTAAAATGAAAAATTTTAATCGTAATTTCCATTACACCTTTATAAAATCTCTATGCAAAAGCCATAACTCCCCTTGGTGGGGAGTTGCGAGAACTCCCCTTATACAAGGTGGGGAGCCAAGAACTTCCCTTATACAAGGTGGGGGACCGAGAACCCCCCCTTATACAAGGTGGGGAGTTGCGAGAACTTCCCTTATACAAGGTGGGGGGGAGAACTCTCCTTATACAAAGTGGAGGCCTGATATATAGCAAAAATATAACTCATTGTGCATGGAAGAAAACTACGAAAAGTCCTTTCTCTCGCTCAGCCTCATTAATGGACTTTAAGTCAGTGTGATACTCTTTTCCCTCCCACCCTAAGGAAGAATATATATTAGATATATGGAAGTTTATCTCCAAAAACCGCTCATTGCTTACGTAAACAACTATATACTCGATCATATCTCATATACAATAATTATGTTCCATTGTCTAAGTCAATTGTGGGCATCAACTTCGTAATTCCCAAGCAAATAAATAAGAGGTATTAATCAGCTCAAATGTTTAAAGGGACTGCCGTAGCGTCTCGACTCGGGAAGGTGAAGAACTAACGTTCGAGTTCACAGTGGGGGAAAGGACGAGGATCCAGTCTTTATTCCCTGCATCAATCGTCTGTGTCCACCCCCAAACGGGGACTAATAGTGATTGATATATATATATATATATATATATATATATATATATATATATATATATATATATATATATATATATATATATTATATATATATATATGAAGAAGTCCAATGGTTCTAAACTAAAATCGAAACTTCATTTGATATACTGGAAAAGGCCAAGAGTTGAACACCAATTCTAGATCTGGACAGCTAATAATGCAGAGGCTAAACACTTTGAATCTCCAAAAACAATATATTTGAATACGTTTTCGCAAAAATAGGTACAATGTTACATTGATAGCAAAAAATAAAAGTTATAAATGCATACACAAATATAGGGAGACGCTATGTACTCCTGTTGCAGCTGAGAATACATATACATACGAGTACATAAACAAACGCAGTATATTATTTAATTGTTTGAATAAAACATCAACAATAATTGAAACATAAATAAACTCTATAGGAATAGATGCATGCAATGACATCACATTGAAAAAAGTAATCATATCAACAAAACAAAATATTTATTTTAATAAATAAATAAACGCAAGAAAACATTAGAAATAACTACCACAACGGATGTCAAAATAGAACTACACGATAAGAGTTTTCCTATAAAAGAACCTCTGATAGTACGCGTTCGTTCTCTCTCTCTCTCTCTCTCTCTCTCTCTCTCTCTCTCTCTCTCTCCTCTCTCTCTCTGGTACCTGTTTAAGTACGTATTAAAATCAATATGCAAAACTTGGCATATGTATCCTTAGGCAAGATATAAAACCAGAGCGTAATCATAATACATTACATTCATTATAAAGATAATGTATACACTATACCGTATATACAGAGATATTAACCTATTTAAAATTACACAGTTTAATATACTAAGTAATATCGATGAAAATTCGCCTTAAAATAAAGATGACACAAGGTTCACTATACAATTCCATGATCTGGTAAAACAAGACGTAATGACATGGTATCATAAGGGTCAAATTAATAAAGGGATGTTGTCTGCACGCAACTCTATTATACTGCTCCACTGTAATGTGCGTAATTTGACCTCAATAAACCGGCGTTACTCGAGGTCACTATAAATGATATTTATGCAATTAAAGCGAGGGCTGATTAGTGTAAGGATCATATTTTGAGAGAGAGAGAGAGAGAGAGAGAGAGAGAGAGAGAGAGAATTTTGATGCACAATGACTAGTACAGACTGAAATAAGTTTTTAATCATAAACGATATAACACATTCAAAGAAAAACATAAAAAGGATTTTATAAATCAATCAAAAGTTTCTAAATAAGTTTCTGTTACACTTTTAAAGCATAATAGAAACTTAAAAAAGGGTTACAAAAGCTATTTGAAGAGTGTGTACATGTGTGTGGACGTTTTATTTCCATGTATCCTAATAATGCTCACTAGCGTAACAACACTAAGGAAAGGGGTAAAATTGCTAATTACTTATCTATAGTTATGATAAGATTCATTCTTATTATTATTTTTTTTTTTACGTTTTAATTATTTCTATGCCCACCCGCTACACTAAATATTCTTGGATATTCATTACACATCTTTTATTATCCTTTCACATCTGACTAGTCATTACACTCTCCATCTGTTTCTCTTTATGTATTTTCCGTGCCCAGGCCCGATAAGGGCTGTTTTATTTTAATATTTTTTGACCCGTCCTGATGTCACAATCATTAAAAAAAAAATAAAAAAAAACTACTGGTTCCCCTTTATGAGGGTGGACACAGAATTGAACTGGGGACTTAAGGCTGGACGCTTTTCATAGAGCCCAGCGGTGGATTCGGTATACTTTATAAAATGTTCAGAAAAGAAAGCAAATAAAAGCTGATGTCATTAAGTGACTTATACTTATGACTAAATAAATAAAATGCACGAAGTCCTTATACAGTGATATAATAAAACGAGGATAAAAAACGGACACAGTATCTTTTTATTACAGTACTACCAAGAGGTATGGCGGGTTTTTCCTCTATATCTATGGCTTCTTCCAGACGAATACATATGCATGAGAAAGTACACACACATACACACTCATTCACAGACCACACACTAATGTCCCCCCAGGTGTTCATGGAAAAAGAAAAATTAGCAGCTATTAATCATTCCCTTTCCATCTAACAACATAAATATATTCTACTAACAAAGAGAGATCCCGGTCTGCCATTGACTTCTCAACGCCAAAGCTCTTGTAAATACCGTTTCACTATACACTCTACACATCTAATGACGTACGAACCGACCCTGCATAGTTGACGAGAGCTAGTAGCCTACACGAGTAACAAACGCTACTACCCTCTCCCTATTAAATCCCAAAGGGCACTGGCGATAAGAAAAACCTGAGGGAGGCACCATGGCGAGATGAAATTGCCATCTCTTGGACGGGTCCCAGACACTGTAGCCACAGAGCTACAGAAGGGTGGTGGCGGCAGCTACTCTCTTATCAAATTTACACTTTACGTAAAACCAAGGCAAGATAAATCACCATTTCACAATTATATATATATATATATATATATATATATATATATATATATATATATATATATATATATATATATATATATATATATATATATATATATATATATATATATATATATATATATATATATATATATATATATATATGATTTTAATTAGTATGATAAGATAAATTATAATTACAAATAAAATATCTAACTTATCTTTTACATAATTTATATGTAATAATAGTATAATTCATTTTAGATGAAGTGCATATATATATATATATATATATATATATATATATATATATATATATATATATATATATATATATATATATATATATATATAACCAAGCAAGCACATTACATATGTGAAAGCATGAATCATTTTTTACCCCGACCGGGACTCGAACCTAGGACTTATTATTACTAAGTCAAGGCGCTACCAACTACACACCACAGAAGGTATAAAAGGAATCCAACCTTATAGCTTATATCTGCTATACTTAGGGATGAACGCATTCTATCTGAATGCCACTATGTTCATATTACAGATTCCCCAACCTCACTCGTGGCTTCATTTTAGCATTTACTTCAATTCCCAATCTCATTCGGGTCATACAATAACCAAGCAAGCACATTACATATGTGAAAACATGAATCATTTTTTTTATTCATGTTTTCACAAATGTAATGTGCTTGCTTGGTTATTGTATGACCCGAATGAGATTAGGAATTGAATTAAAACGGAGTTAAATAATTAATTTGAGCTGCTCAGTCCCCCCTTACAGCTCTAAAAATTTTATTCCGTTTTTTCCCCGATATTTTACCGATAGAAATAATTATATTAAAAATAATAACTACGACATAAAAAATTACACATTTCTTAAACACCAGCTAACCTGACTGGGAAAAACGTACATGATTAACTAGGAACAAAATACGAACAAAATTTGTAAATTACAAAACAGGTTAATTCGAGCAACGTGTTTTTCATCCCTTCCAGTCTTTGCATCCGATTCGTTGCCACAGTTAATTTTAAGAATTATATAATCTAACCAAGGTGGAGTCGTATCATGACAATATGCCAAAGTTATTTTATTTCTTATGATTGTGACACCAGGATCCACCACCCCCCGAAAAACTTGCCCTCATTGGGTCTGGGCACGAAAAAAAAAAACAAAGGCAAGAGATACAAAGATGGGGAATGTTGTAACTTGTCAGATGTGAAGGAATAGTAAGAGATGTGTAACGAATATCCAAGAATATTAGAGTTGACGTAGGCATAGAAAAAGAACAGTAACTGAAGGAAGATTTAACATCGAACTGCCCTAGACAGTCCTATTCAAGTCCGAAAGATCCTTCAGCTGTAGTTTCACAACGGGCGGCTAATGCCATGGGCCAATATACTACATGGTAATTAAGTATAATCATCAAGAACGGCGTTTATGGAGGGTGTACTTTGCATACTGGCTTTTGCCAAAGAGGAAAGAAAAACTTTTATTTATTACTGATATATGTAATTTCTGTTCTGCGTAAACTTTATTAATATATAAATTTATTTAAATTTTGTATGGTGAAACACACACACATATATATCCAACTGAATGTAAAACTTCCACTTGATTAAACTAACGACGTTGATAGTAATCTCGTCAATTCAACAGCCACTGGTGAATCATGCCAGCTTAACTCAAAGCCGTTCCCAATCCGGGATCAATGAAGGGGGTTGGTGTCAGGAAGGGTATCTGAATAAAAAACTTTCAGATACCATTAGTCCCCAGTAGGCTAATAAGATACAGCGACCCCATTTGCAAAATAAGAAAAATGGATTAGAAAAGTCGTCACGAAAAACGCCATCAACCTCTTCTTTCATCCTTAAAGAGGTTTAGCAAAAGCAGAAGCTATTCGAACCATCTTGAGGAGACTATTTCAGATCTTTTTAGATATGACAATGTTATTGAACTGCTAAGCTACAGATAATGGAAATATATTTGAAAATCTATGATAATAAAATAAAAATAGCGATTAAAAAAAAAAAAAAAAAAGTAATATACTTTCATACTCAGGAAAGTGTTTAAGAAGAACACTAAACAGACAGTTAAGTAAGTAAATAAAGAATCAGTTAAAGAAAAAAAAATAACGAGGATATTCCTGAAGGAAGAAAGAGACGGAATAATGTAATATATAATAACGTTTTATGTTCTTTTTTCAGTGTTTTTCCCTTTTCCCGTATCCTTTATACGCCGTTCCCAAATTACACATAATTACGACACATCCTGTAACTGGTCTTATTATTGAACGAATTTTGCCCCTACCTTTTTATTCCTTTTTTTCTTTTATATATAAAAGTTTTATTCAGTCCTACGCATGCGTTTTAAGATGTTGCGTTTGTGTGTATATTATGCGTACGAGTATAATCACTTATGCATGAACATGACAGCATGCATACATACATACATAAATGTAAGACAAATGGGGACATTATTTTGTATTGGGGAAATTCCTATCTTCAAAACGCAATCGAGTATTACTGAATTTCGACGGAAACTTTGCTCAAAAGAAAACGAAATAATAATAATAATAATAATAATAATAATAATAATAATATAGCAGTCTGAGGTTAGCAAGGGCATGCACTCAGCGAAGGATTACATCTGCCAAAACAAGTCCTTCGCAAGAAGGCAACCGTCCTAGCCCTTGGTAGAAAAGGGACTCCGTGACGTAAAACCGGAAAAAAAATAATAATATAGGAACGAAGTAAACAGTACAAGATAATGCACAATGTCTAAAAATGACAGATGTACAACGATACCCTTGCACAGAACAATGGTACAGCCGAATTCGAATTGTCATACAATACACAGGAGAGGAAAATAGGAATACACACACACACACACACACACATTACTATATTACTAGTTTTTTCACTGTTCAGCGCTGCGAAAACTTCATCTATATTTCTCTCTCTCTCTCTCTCTCTCTCTCTCTCTCTCTCTCTCTCTCTCTCTCTCTCTCTCTCACTCTCTCTCTCTCTCTCTCTCTCTCTCTCTCTCTCTCTTTTGTTTACATGTTTCACAGTGTATATATATATATATATATATATATATATATATATATATATATATATATATATATATATATATATATATATATCATAAAATTATCTTTTAACCAATATTTACATTGTATATACTGTTTTTCTGTTCGCATTGCCTTGAGTTCCTAGGATATGTTATGCCAGTGATTTGTTTAGGTGTAAAGCTGAATACTGCCATTAGTTTCACATCCTCAGCTGTACTTCGTGAAACTTTCACACATTCAACATTAACCTAAATGGTTTCGCACTTGGGTCATCTGGTACCACAAACAATCAATGGAGGTAAATCACCTTTTCTAAAAATACAAGACAACACCTGAACTAATCCTAGAATAAAAGGAGAGAGAGAGAGAGAGAGAGAGAGAGAGAGAGAGAGAGAGAGAGAGAGAGAGAGAGAGAGAGAGAGAGAGAGAGAGAGAGAGAGAGAGAGAGAGAGAATCATACTAAATATTTCGCTTCGTCCCTTCCTCTTGAAATCCACTGTTGCTTCCATTCCCAAATTCTTTTAACATTCAAAAAGTTCGATTCCCATTTTTTTTTCTATTTGTTGCTACCCTTTTAAGTCTCTATTCATCCTCATTATGGGGGTGAACAGAGACAGGAAGCTGTCAAATTAAGGCTAGCTGCCATTTCAAACGACCGTGGTGGGTTCAATAGCGAGTCTGTCACTTCTTGAGTCGAGTGCTCTAACTTCTGCGATAGCGCGGTCCCCAATCTCCATCTTTTTACCAGTACAATTTACAATTATGCTATATAACTGTAAGCTTGGACAATGCACGTCACGAACACGTAGAAAATTAGGTTAGGTTAATAAAGTGACATACTGAAACCGGAAGCAATTCGGGGGCAGCTGGTTGGGGTGGGGGAGGAGCTTACGGTTGGTTAATAGTCTTCTTGTCAATTATTGATGCCTAAATATGTGAATTTCCCCTGGGGAGGGGACTACCTGGAGTTTGCATGGGGCTTAAGGGTCCCCATACCCCCGATACCACATCACCCCCACACACGAGAAATAAAATGTGTAATTGAAATCCCGGTCTAAAATGATGAAATTTCGAAGGAAAATAATATCAAATAACTCAAAAATAATCTATAGAATGGCATAGAGCAGAGGGAATTTTACATCACTAGTTTGTCTTCTCGTTACTTAAAGTAACCTACTGCGGGGGATTACGATATTACGATATTATTTGGACTTCATTGTTATTACCATGCACATACAGTGAGTCAACTGCACAGTGAGTGAAATATCAAACCGATCAGGAGAATGAGTTACAAGCACAAGGTTCTTTCCCGTGAGCACAATTAAGGCAATACACACATATACTCGGTATGCATTTGCGCAAAATATATTCTCTAGTCATCAGCGTTTATTACCAGAACTCAGTTGTTACAAATTATATTATTATTATTATCATTATTATTATAATAATAATAATTATTATTATTATTATTTTCAAATTATGGACCTCTTACACACAGTGACAAGTTTCGTTCCAAACTCTCGATTGAATAAAAATAAACGGATAACTTTTCGAACATATGAAGAGTATTCTAACTAGAAAGATATATCTTTAAACAAGTGTTACTTACACCTTGCATGAGTTCACATACTTAGATAAGAAATCTTAGTAAGAAGTAAATAACCCAATAATTATTATCATATATTATGGTAATGTATTAAACTTTCGCCATTAGTCCTTGAAAACAGGACAGATTTTTCACTGATCTGTACCTCCCTAAGGTGGCGTCAACCAAAAAGTATCTGAATTCCAGATAAAAACTTAGCACGAGGGTCTGCCCCTCTCTTTTTTTATCTCTTACTTTATTTAATTTTCGTGCTTTTCCCTCCAATTCCCTTATATCCTTAATCCCCCTCCCCTTTTTCTCCTCCTATCCTATAAAAAAAAGTGGCATCACTGTATAATCTATAAATGTTGTCTGACGTTTCATGTGTCACTATTAATCCCCATTGTGGAGGTGGACACAAGATAGGCTGGAACAGGGAAATTAAGGCTGGATGCCATTCCTAATGCCACCGCAGAGGGCCTGATCACGAGTCTCTCACTGCCTGATTCAAGTGCTCTACCACTGCGTTAACGCGGTTCCCTTATTTATAGATGATATGAAAACTGATCCTGAGTATTAGCTTTTATCATATGCGCTGTTGAACGCACTACTACTACTACTACTACTACTACTACTACTAAAAGAGAGAGAGAGAGAGAGAGAGAGAGAGAGAGAGAGAGAGAGAGAGAGAGAGAGAGAGAGAGAGAGAGAGAGAGAGAGAGAGAGAGAGAGAGAGGAGGGGGTTAGGCTTCATCCACTAACTGGCGCTTTTCGGGCAAATAATTATCCTACAGATCACAGACTGTCATAAATTTGATATTAATGAACAGCCAAGACCAAGAGATTTTCTACCTCAGTTCACTTGTGACAGCCCAACGCATGATTGGCCAGGCACTGATACATATCACTATCCTTTATTACTAGAAAATCCTGATATTTGCTTGCTGTTTTCCAATAAGTGAATGTCCCAAGCCTTTCGTAGCGTTTTTTATATTGTATTTTACTACTTCAGGTGGGCCAAAGTCTAAGCTATACCATACCTATTATTAAAGTCTCTTGCAAATTCAATATTTCTCATAGAGTCAACACATTGCAGCAGATCAAAAATTTTTGACTCTTTTATCACTACTTCCAGTAGTTTTTTTTTTCCTTCTCTAAGGATATACTTACAAATGAAGAGCCAAAATTCAGCTGTGACATCGGGCTTTTGTAAAAACAGAAAAATATTCACAGACATATGCAATTACATTAGCATATTGCTAATATTTTATTGGCATTTATTTCATCAACCTTTTTTTCCACTGCCTAAATTTTAGTTTTACGATAAAGTCCTAATAATCTGGAAAGGATTTGGGCAAAGAATTTGTGTAAAAGCGTCGGGAATAGCTACAGATTAATATATATAAATATATATATATATATATATATATATATATATATATATATATATATATATATATATATATATATATATATATATATATATATATATATATATATATATATATATATACACGAGCGCGAGCGAAATAAACTCTAAAGGGGGGTTTACACGGTCAAACGGTTCGTCGAACGCGGTTCGACAGACAAGTGTTTGTTTGAAGTGATGTTGGAACGTGTGAACGGGGTATTTGGTTGTCGAACACGTTTGTCGAACGTGTTCGACAACCAAATACCCCGTTCACACGTTCGAACATCACTTCAAAAACTTGTCTGTCGAATCGCGTTTGACGAACCGTTTGACCGTGTAAACCCCCCTTTATAGAGCAGCACAGTATGAAGCAAACAGTCCCACAAATAAAACACAAGATAATATGGAGGTGTGCTATATATAACGACCGATCTACGGTCCTCTTCGAATTATATGTACCACAAGAGGACCGTAATCCGGTCGTAATATATAGTACACCCCCGTTTTACTTTGTATTTTATTTGAGGTCCTTTTTTATTCTCTCTCTCTCTCTCTCTCTCACACACGCAGATATATATATATATATATATATATATATATATATATATATATATATATATATATATATTTTTTTTTTTTTCTAAATAATCTTTATCCACATGAATATCGCAAATAGCGACGTACGGCCGCGTCTCCTCGTGTTAATATTATAATACTCCAATTCTACTAAAGATAATGAAAGGAAGGCCAGGTATCATTAAATTGCTTGTCAGGGTTCCCCCTGAGGGAGGGAGCTAGAATACTTCCTCCGTGTTCCCCTGAGCGTTGTATGAGTCGAGTAAATGGGGAGGCATGAGATAATTAGGAATTCCTTCCTTCGTATTTCTCTTCCCTTATAACTGGCAAAATGGTTCATGTATACAGATAGATAAACTTGTCAGGGCGTTTCAATTTTAAATGAAGAAGAAGCCGTCATATATATATATATATATATATATATATATATATATATATATATATATATATATATATATATATATATGAAGAAAACTGGAAATATTGACAGAAATGAAATGGAAAGAACATTAAAAGTCACCTCTGCGAATCTACATGACAAGATACCACTGCTGAGTATCTATCTCCCTTGTACAAGTATATAGCAATATACACACGTACATTCCCTTTGTTTTATCCAATGCTAACATATTCATCTTTTTTCTCATAAACACGTTACCAATTTCGTCCTATTTACAATCAGGGACATTCAGCGACTGACATACCGGGTATTTGTTTGGAGTTTTCCTACCAGAACCCCCTCGTATGTCTTGGCTCTTTACGGAAGGAAAATACGGAGGAGGAAAATCTTAGTCACTTCACTACACGGAGGGAATCAAGGAGGCGGTGTTCTTTATTAACTCCTAAAAAAAAATTTCTTTATTCTCTCAAGTATCAAAAGAGGCTGGTCTTGTCATTTCAACTCCAAAAAAAGAAAGTACTATTCCAATATCTGTAAAGAGCATCCCCTTGTATAAAACAGCCAAATGGATAAGGAGTGCAAAAATCACAAATATTAGGGAATCTGAGTTCCTTCTCCCTCTCACACAGAGTATGTCAAAGATTTGTGTGAAACACTTCAAGAGAGACTTAAACCGTTAAAGCTTCTTGCCAGATGGGTATCTGGTGTTGCTATTAACATATGCCGAACTTTCCCTCTTGCAAATATCAGGTCACAAGTCGATTATCATACCCTGCAGCTCTGTACTACAACTATATCAAAAACCTTTAGAAAAAATTAAAAACAAAGCTATGGGAATTATTCTTAGCTCTTTTATGAGCACAAGAATGATCAATATGCAACATGAATTAAACCTTTCACCTCTAATACAACATATCAAACACACTTCAGTGATATATGGTGTTATATTAGCAAAAATATTCATTCACATCCATGTAATGCTGTTCCTTTATAAGGGCCGCAGTCAGCGTCAACAGTCATTAAATCATTGATAAAAGGTAACATACAGTATAACAGACTAATTCACCCCAGAATATATAAGCTTATAACCAACGAAACAAGAAAACATCATGTAAAGCTATTTACAGAGAGCGGTCCCGCACGATTAATTAATTCTTGCAAGGGGATTGGTCCAATAATTTTCTTTCCAATATTACCATCTGTTCCGAATGTCATGCCAATTATTAAATAAAAAAATCAGTGGTTAGAAGACTTTACTAAAATAATAGTTTTCCAAATATCAATGACACACTGCATTTATACTGATGGGTTTCACATGAGCAGTACAGGAGGATCCGGGTGCAGCATTCCCGTTAATGAAAATTTTGAAGGACAGCAAATATTTGACAAAGAACTGAATATGCCAAAGTGGTCATCAATCACTGAGTGTGAAATAGTTGGACTTAAAATTTCTAATGGACATGTTCTCAGTGCTAGGAAAAATGCTGTCATATTCTGTGACTCGCAGACTGAATTTCTGTCATTGAGATCATGGAAAAGTTCCTATTAAACTCATATGACAGAAATTCAGGAGGTCCTTATTAACTGTGCAAAGTTAACCTCCAAGTTAAGTTTTCATAGGTAACATGTTTGGATAATGGGTAATGAAAAGGTTAGCATGCTTGCAAATATGGCTACTGAAAGCTCGGTGTCTGAATCTATTATCACACAGTCTCAGTTCAAAGAAATGATGTATAATGAGATAACGGAATAGCAATAAAATTGTATACTCTCACAACATATAATCAGCTGTTCGATTCAACATTATGAAAACTTCAGGAGGCTGAGACACATATAAGGCACAGAAAATATGCTTATAGATGATTGTGATAAGAGATGCTGCCCGTATAAGACTTGGTTATAGAAATAATGAGGGAGATGAATTGCGAGAAAACTGGTAAAGTGCACCCAGAAAATTCAAAATGCCATTTATGAGTGAAGAAAAAAACAATTTCAGACCTCTTGGTTTGAGCGCCTTCGAAAGCTGTGTGAACCTTTGTGACCTAAATAAGTTATACTTACTAAACATATCTAAATGATCTCTCTCTCTCTCTCTCTCTCTCTCTCTCTCTCTCTCTCTCTCTTCTCTCTCTCTCTCTCTCTCTCTCTCTCTCTCTCTCTCTCTCATTAAAAGCGGGAGAGAGAGAAAATTTTCTCTCTCATATGTATAGAAATTAAAAGGCAAAAGAAAAAAAAATGAAAACCCTCTCTA
>JAXCGZ010002066.1:57500-72500 GCA_037179515.1 Halocaridina rubra | reverse complement strand
CCCCCCCCCCCACACATTAATGGTCTATTCACTAAACCTACTGTAATGAAAGCAGTTACACAAATATTACTCTTAATTAATAATCGCAGAGTGCTCTTCTGCCATTAATGCATGTAAACTGTAATATATTACTCTTTATGAATAACTGGAGAGTGCTCTTCTGCCATCAATTAACTGTTACACTATATTTTATTCTTAATTACTTGCTATGATATTTAAAATGAATTGCAAATTCTATTAATATTTGATTTATACATGACCAAATATAGACTGTAATGTTTAACAACTGCAATATCAATGGAAGTGCCCATATCCCCATGTACATTTATATGAATAAGAAAAAATTAAACTACTCTACCTTTTACTAGCTTTCAATTTAAGTGGCTCTGGAGAAAAAAAAATGTACGAAACACCTTGGAAACTGAATTCGGAACATCCTTGGTAGAAACTAAAAGCTATATCCACTTGTGTGTATGTATGGATGAATGCATGTATGTGTGTGTATGACATTTGTTGTATTCAAAGTATCTGTGAAATGACAAAGAAAAAAGTTAAAAAATTCCGCATTATGAGTAACTGATAATATATATATATATATATATATATATATATATATATATATATATATATATATATATATATATATATATATATATATATATATATATTTTTTTTTTTTTTTTTTTTTTTTAAGAGTGTGACACCGGGACAGACAGAAACTGCCCTCATCAACAAAGGCCCGGGCACGAGAAAATACCAAGACGAAGGAAAAGAAAAAGGTTAAGGGCAAGGCAGAGATGAGGTAATGTCACACAAAGGAAAACGACAGACAAAAAAAGTCAAAGTAAAGAGGACCCAGAGATATGGAGGACTAGGCTCCGAGATGACGATAGATCTGCTTTTTGAAGGATGAAAGGTCATAAGCATTAGGAAAGACAGAAGGAGGAAGAGAGTTCCAGAGTCTGGAGGTAGATGGGAAGAAGCAGTCGCTGCACCGACCAATCCGCGAACTAAAAATCTCCACACAGTACCTGTGAGATGAGGCCGCTTGGCGAGTGTTACGCGGCCTCGGGAGTGGAGGAGGGATGCAACACGCCAACTCATCAGAGCAGCGATGGAAGTAGTAGCGATAGAAAAGCGAAAGGGAAGATACCTTACGGCGTATATATATATATATATATATATATATATATATATATATATATATATATATATATATATATATATATATATAGTGGGAATAAAATAGAGGGGATTTCCAATCCCCTCGCTCCGCACCATTTAGTCGACTTTTACGACACGCAGGAAATATTCTTACTCCCCTCCTTCAGCGAGAATAATAATAATAATAATAATAATAATAATAATAATAATAATAAAATAATAATAATGGATTAAGCTGACTTAATCCTCGTGTATATAATTTGAAGAAAAAGAGGAGGAAAGGCTTTCAGTCTTACCTTTTAAATTTCCATTCCATAAGATGGTGCTGTGTTTATGAGTGTATGCATGTATATGTGGGTGTATATGTGTATGTATATGCAATTGTTCACATGCCCATGTATTTTTCTTTTCTTCTCCCTTTTGAATAGTTTTACTCTCACCTGTTTGTATAAATGTGTATGTGTATATGTATACACGTGTGCATATGTGTAAGCGTGTATGCGTGCATACGAGTGCAGGTGGCAGTGCATGTGTGCGTAGGGGGTGATATCTGCGCATGTGTGTATATAACACGGTTAAAAACAAAAGATTAAGAATAATTTGGGAATTAAAAAAAATAGAAGTAATAATAATAATAATAATAATAATAATAATAATTATTATTATTATTATTATTATTATTATTATTATTATTATTATTGTTATTATTATCATGATTATCAAAATTATTCACCCTTCAGAATTCAGTACATCAGTACCTGGCTATCACAAAAGAGAAACCGAGTTCAACCCCTTGAGTTACCTCATACAACATTTCTTCGCAAGAACCTCTTGGAGCTCAGTAAGGAGAGTAGTAGCGCGCAATTAACGATAACAACTGTCGATTCAACATGTACAGTGAGTACACATTTAATATATAGAATAAATATTTCTTATGTACAACAATAAACAAAATCTTTAGTTGAATAAATGTTAGCAAAAGATTTTTAGATTTTGTTATATTATTTATTTACCTCTGACGTCATATGTTATCTGCGGCTGTTATTAATAACACTGTTATCATCACACACCACCAGTACCCACAAAATAACAAGGCTTATCAGCATATCACATTCTCCTCATTTTGGTTCACCACTATATGCCCATTGCTAGATAGGGTCATATGAGGTTTAATAATGCAAAAACTGATAGCATGTTCACAATAAAACGTAGCAGTAATAATAATAATAATAATAATAAAAATAATAATAATAATGATAATAATTGTAGCAATAATAATAAAGATGAATATATTTGTAGCAATAATAATAATAAAAATAATAATAATAATAATAATAATAATAATCATTATTATTATTATAATAATAATAATAATAATAATAATAATAATAATAAAGCTGTCTGCAACTTTTTATACCTTCCCATGCACTAAAAAGTCTCTCTATCTCTCTCCATCTTATATGCAATTACAACTTCACAGAAAAACAGCTAAAAATAGTATAGCTTTCCTAACTTTTCTAATAGGCACAAAATGCGAATGCCAAGAAGTTTAGAGGCAAGTTAATTTCAGAGAATAAAGAATTTTATATTTGCAAATTAAACTTGAAGAAAATATGATTTCTGACAGTTTCGCAAGATTTTTAAACGACTGATAAAATAATGCATTGCTTTATGTAACAATTGGTCCTTAATCGAATGGGGTGGTCACATGCTGGCGTTGGGGATTAAAGTTGGATGTCCTTCTTAACGCCCTGCGGAGATCGAATCTGCGTGTTGCTAGCAACTCGTGCACTCTACTAGTGAGCTACAGCGGCCCCTTCCGTTTTCAAGAGTCACTATTATTTCCAATTCGAAGTGGGTGAACACAGGTTGGAGCTGGGAAACTGAGACTAGATGACTTTCTTTATGCCCCGCGTTGGGATCCAAAATGAGTTTGCCACTTCCCGAGTCGAGTGCTCTAACCACCCACCTACCTTCCTTGTCAGGAAGCGAACCTGGGAACTCTGTGGTACAGTGGGCAAAACTGAGGTGTTCTAGTCCAGAGTTCCCAGGTTAGATTCCCAACAAGGAAGGTAGATTATTTGAAGACATTAATATGCGTTATTGCACTGCATTTGCTCTATCATCAAAGCCTTGGGTGTTGAGAAGAAGAATAAATGTGTGCACTGACCACTGGTGGGTTGGGGAGGGGGTAAAACGGAGATTAATAGCTCCAGTGGTGACCCTCCAATTGTGTGACATCAGTAGATGTTCCAGTTCCCTCTCTTTTCTACAGCCTCTGTGGCATAGTGGACTAGGCTGTGGAGTTCTAGTCTAGAGTTCCAAAGTTCGATTCCCAACAAGAGAGGTAAATTATTTTAAGACATTCAAAAAGTGTTACTGCACTGAATTTGTTCTATCATCTAAGCCTTGGGTGTTGAGGAGAATTAAATATGTGCACTGAGCACAGGTGGGTTGGGGAGGGGGTAAAACTGAGACTAATGGTCGCAGTGGTGTCCCTTTACTTGTAGATGTTGCAGTTCTCTCTTCTTTAACAGTTTCTGTGGTACAGTGGAATAAGCTGTGTAGTTCTAGTTTAGAGTTCCCAGGTTCAATTCCCAACAAGGACGATAGACTATTTGAAGTCATTTGAAATGCATTACTGCATTAAATTTGTTTGATCATATAAGCCTTGGGTGTTGAGGGGGAGAATTAAATGTGTGCGCTGACCACTGGTGGGTTGGGAAGAGGGGTAAAACAGATAAAAAGATCTAAGTGGAGTCCCTCAATCTGTGACAGCAGTAAAGGTTCCAGTCGCCTTTCTTTTAACAGCCTTTGTGGTACAGAAGACTAAGCAGTGGAGTTCTAGTCTAGATTTCCCAGGTTCGATTCCCGACAATGAAGGTAGAGTATTTGAAGAGATTTAAAATGCGATATTGCATCGGATTTGTTCTATCATCTAAACATTAGATTTTGAGAAGGAATATTAAATGTATGCACTGACCACTGGTGGAGTGGGGAGGGGGTAAAACGGAGATTAATGGTAGCAGTGATGTCACTTCATCTATGTGATCTCAGTAGATGTTCCATTTTCCTCTCCTTTAACAGCCCCTGTGGTACGGTGAACTAGGCTATGGAGTTTTTGTCTAGAGTTCCCAATTTGATTTCCAACAAGAAAGGCAGATTATTTGAAAATATTTAAAGTACGTTACTGAATTGAATTTGTTCTATAATCTAAGCATTGGGAGTTGAAAAGGAGAATTAAATGTGTGCACTGAGCATTGGTGGATTAGGGAAGGGGTCAAATAAAGATTAATGGTTGCAGTGGCATCCCTCCGTCGGTGTGACATCAGGAGATGTTCCACTTTCCTTTCTTTTAACAGCCCCTGTGGTACTGTGGACTAAGCTGTGGAGTTCTAGTCGTGAGTTCCCAGGTTTGATTTCCAACAAGGAAGGTAGATTAAATGAAGATACTCAAAATGTGTTATTGCATGGCATTTGTTCTTTCATCTAAGGCTTGGGTATTAAGGAGGAGCATAAATGTATGCGCTGACCACTGGTGTTTGGAGAGGGGGTAAAACGGAGATTAATGGCCACAGTAGTCTCTCCGTCAGTGTGACATCAGAATATGGTTCTACTTTCCTCTCTTAACAGCCTCTGTGGTACAGTGGACTAAGCTGTGTAGCTCTAGTCTAGAGTTCCCAGGTTTGACTCCCGACAAGGAAGGTAGATTATTTGAAGACATTTAAAATGCCTTATTGTATTGCATTTAATCAATAATAATTATTGTTGTTGTTGTTGCTATATGTAGTAGTAGTATTCTGTCACTAAATGTTATGCTTTTTAACTGTGTGTGTAATCCGAGTTTTGGGGGGTTCAATAAATACAACTGCATACTGCAAGCATCAATAATAATAAGCAGCAGAAGCATCCAATTACAAGTCTCTTCTGTGGCTTACAAGCAGCTGTGACAGCAGCCACTCAGCGGGTAACTATGTCAGTCAATGGACTAAACAACATAAGGAGTACCACAGATGTTTTTCCATAGTACTGAGGGTGTTAACTCCTTCTAGATAAAGAATGGAACAGCAGAGGAGCCTTGGGGTCAATGTTTATGAAGGTGCGATGGCAAAGGTGTGTGATTACCTAATTGATTACCTAATTGTGTTTACGGGAAAGAGCCCAAAGCTCGTATCTTCCCGTCTCCTGATCGGTTCCATTTTTAGACTTAGTGGTACTTATCATACCTGTCCTTAAAACTATGGATTGAGGTAGCATTAACTACCTCCTCGCTTAGCGAATTCCAATTATCAACTACTCTTACACTGAAAAAGTATTTCCTTACATCCTGCAAACAAGTTTTCTTCCGAAGCTTCAAACTATGACCTCTAGTTCTAGAGCCAGCCATATCGAAATATCGATCCCTATCCACTCTATCATAACCATGAAGGAATTTAAAGACTGTCACCATATCCCCCCTTACTCTTCTAGCTTCGAGTGATGGCAAGTCTAATTCCCTCAGCCTCTCATCATAACCGAGATTGCGTATTTCTGGCACCAGTTTCGTGGCGTGTCTTTGAACTTTTTCAAGCTTAGCTATGTGCTTTTTCAAGTGCGGATTCCAAAAGGGGGCTGCATATTCGAGTTTTGGCCTCACATAGGTTACATAAATATTTCTGAACATTTCCTTGTCCATGTGCCTGAAGGCTACCCTTACATTTGATAAGAATGCATATGCTGCCCTTACTACGCCATTTATATGTATTTCTGGAGACAAATCTGCCAATATGTTTACTCCTAGATCTCTCTCATTTTCTGTCTCCTGAAGTTGTACTCCAGCCACCGAGTAGTCAAGCTTGGGCCTTCTTGCACTTGTACCCATTCTCATTACCTTACATTTTGAGGTATTGAATTTCATTAGCCACTTTTCTGACCACTCATGCAGATTATTTAGATCCTCCTGAAGTTCTCTACCATTGTTCTCGTTTTTTACTTTCTTCACAATCTTTGCATCATCTGCAAACATATTCATGAATGAATTTACAGACTCTGGTAGGTCATTTACATATACAAGGAACAAAAGTGGCCCTAAAACTGAACCCTGTGGAACTCCACTACTAACTCTTCTCCATTCAGACACTGAGTGTCTTACTCTAACCCTCTGTTCCCTTCCTTCTAAGTAAGTTTTTATCCATTCCAAGACATTTCCACCTATTCTAGCCATTGATTGCAGCTTCCTAATAAGTCTCCCATGTGGAACAGTGTCAAACGCTTTCTGGAAGTCTAGGAATATGCAATCTGCCCAACCCTCTCTTTCCTGTAAGATTTGGCTTACCTCATCATAAAATTCTAATAAGTTTGTTACTGTTGATCTTCCTTCTCTGAAGCCATGTTGCCTCACTGACAAAAAGTTGAAGGATTCCAAGTGAAGAGAGATATGTTTCCTTAGTAGTTTCTCCATAAGTTTGCAAACTATGCTGGTCAAGGAAACTGGTCTATAGTTCAGAGCCGTATCCCTCCTTCCCTTTTTGAAGATAGGTATCACATTTGCTTGTTTCCAGCATCTTGGAATCTCCCCCGACTCCAATGACTCCTTAAATATGATACTTAGTGCCACTGATATTGTGTTTGCGCATTTTTTAAGCACATGAGGGGATATGTCATCAGGACCTGTAGCTTTATGAACATCTAAATCCATCAGCGCCTTGCATACCTCTGTGGCTGTAAGGTTGATGTTCTCTAATACCGGCCCTTGAGCTTCTATCACTGCAATCTGAGGGGGTGGGGTATTTTCTACTGTAAATACTGACTGAAACTCCTTGTTCAATTCTTTGCAGATCTCTTCGTCCGTCTCAGTGATGCTTCCATCCGCTCTCTTTAGCCTTAAAACCTGTTCTTTTACCTTCAGTTTTCCTCTGATAAAGCTGTGGAAAAGCTTGGGATTTTCTTTAGCCTTCCTGGTGATGTCCCTCTCATAATCTTTCTCTGCCTCTCTCCTTTTACTTAGGTAGTCATTTCTTGCTCTTTTGTAGGTTTGCCAGGCATTTATGTTTTTTCTCCTCCTATACCTTTTCCAGCATTTGTCTCTCCACTCCTTAGCTCTTTTACACCCATTATCGAACCATTTCTCTCTGGCATGAATTACACCTACTTTGGTGACAGGTATGCAGCAATCTACTATCTTCCCATATTTCTCACAAAAGATGTCATACATTTCTTGTACAGATTTGTTGTAAAATAAGGTTCTCCAGTCAATAACTGCAAAAAGCTCATTCATTTTGATGTAATCTCCTTTCTGATAGTTCCTCCTCATGTCCTCAGTGCCTCTACTCTCAGGAAGAATGTCTTCAATGATATACTCCATCAACAACACACAGTGGTCACTCTTTCCAATTGGTGGTTCATACTCAATATTTTCAATATCCAACACATTATCTGTGAACACCAGATCAAGTAGTGATGGCTCATCCCCACCCCTGGCTCTTGTTGGTTCCATTACATGTTGGTGTAGGAAATTCCCTTGTACGCAATCTAGGAATCTTGCCCCAAAGAAGTCCTCACCACTGTGTGGGTCAAGATTTATCCAATCTATCTCTTTATGATTAAAGTCTCCCATAATCAAAATCCTACATTTTTTCTCCCGCGCCATGTTAACAACTGAGTTTATGACTTCAATCGTACCTATATGACTTTCCTCATAAATTTCAAGCCTATTTTGGTTCCTTGGTGGGTTGTATACAACAGTTATTATAATGCTCTCTGACCCAGTATTTATGCGAGCAACAAGAAATTCCCTGAACTCACTTTCTATACCCAAGTTTATCTCTTCAGCTTGAATCCTCTCACTTATGAGCAGTGCTATCCCTCCACCAGTCCTCTCAGATCTTTCGACCCTTAGTATTCTGAAGCCCTTAGGAAAAACTGTGACACTGTTTATGTCCTCACTCAACTTAGTCTCTGTAATTGCTACTATATCTGCCTTACTGTTGTGAATCCTATCTTTTAATTCTACTGCCTTACCAGCTAATCCATCAGCATTTGTGTATAACAATCTTAATGAGGCCCCATCCCCTGATCTTCTGTCATTATCTTCTTTATCTCCCCTTTGTCTGGAAGTATTCCGTAACGAAAATTTTTTTTCTCTTCCTCATTTCTTTCATCATTTAACCTTCTTGCCTCTTGCAACAAGTTTTTGATCTTTCCCATCTCTTCCTGTGTTCTGTATCGTCTAATGAACACTTCTTTGCATTCTTGAAGGTCTTTTAGACTTTTTTTTCTCAACAATATTTCCCTACATGTCTCCCCTCTCTCAAAGGTTACTTTTGTTGGTCTCGGCTTTCCTTCCCTGGAATATTTACCTAGTTGGTGTATGTTTACAATATCCTCAGGACCACATACTACTCCAAGCTTTCTTATCAGGTCTACAACCCTAGCTTTATTTTCTTCAAGTCTCCCCTGCCATGTTGGCTCCTGGGATTCACTTATGCCTGAGATTACCACTGTCTTCTCCTTATCAAGTGCCTGTCTGATGAGTGGGTTTGCCCTTTCCATCACAACGTCTTTCATTTTTTCGATTACTGTCTCTTTATAATCAACTGTTTGTATGTTTTCCAGTGCCACCACCTTTACAGCCTCTTTTACTGCCACATTCCCCTTTAGTGCATCAGCAAAGGACGTTTTCATGGCATCATTTTCCATATTCAGCTCCTGGAACTCTTTTCTGAACTGTTCAATGTTTTCCTTAATCTGAACATTCCAAGCAGCAATCTCGTCTCTCTCAGAAGATAGCAGTGAACTAACATCTAATTCCTTTAGGTTGTCATTTAGCTGTTTGTTTTTATCTTCTTGATTAGAAATTCTAGATTCTAGTTGACTCTTTTCCCCTTCCAGCTTCTTTATTCTTTTTTCTAGTTCCTTTCTCTCCTGCCCTTGTGCTTTATTTGCTTCCTCCAAAGATCTTATTTGTTCTCTGAGTGTTTCATTCTCTTTCATTTCTCCATCCATATTCCGAATTTTATCATCAAGGCTTGTAACCATTTCCTCTAACTTCTTGATTCTCTGTTTAAGTCCTCTGATGACTACCCCTTCTCCCGACCCATGGGTGGGAGAGGTTTGGGACAGAGATGGCTTCATTTTTATGTTCTCCCTCTCACAGAATATAGAAAGAAGACGAGAAAGAGGAAAAAAAAAAAAAAAAGAGAAAAACTTCTAATTTACCTTCACACAGAATTTTTATATCTCCATATAAGTGCTATTTCGTGACTCAGTTTGCCTCCTTTCTGGTAACACACATCTTAACTTAAAAACTTGACCATGGTAATTTAAGTATAAAAAGAAAAAGAAAAACAAAAGTCAAACCTGAAGGAAAATTCGAATTTGTGTTCGAGGTGGCACCCACCTGTTTCTGTTATATATTCTTCCTAACTGATAAACTGACTTGCTAACCAAGATATGTTATCACGGGATTTAGACTTTACATTTAACTCAATATATATACAAAATAACAAAATAGCAAACGAGAAAGCTAAAAGAAAAGCAAAAAAAAATGAAGAAAATAGGACTGCTGTACTACTTGGCAACTTAACTCAGTACTATTGACAGGTGGGTATTTGGTAATTTTTTTTTTCTTTTATTATTCAATTTTTTCGTGTATCAAACTAACTAACTAGTTAATATAAATGGGAAGGATACTGTTTTTAACAATATATAGAACCACAGGATCAGGTAAAACGGCTTAAGAGCTTTCCCCAGTTTACACAAAAAATTAGGTAATGTGGTGTGAGGCTCCACGTCTGGCAACTCTTCTAGATTTCCCTCAAGGCAGAATCTGGACGGCAGCTTCTCTCTCTTCCTCACGAAAAAGTTCTCAATTTTTTTCCTTTAATATGAACAGTCTCGTTCCTGGACAGTCCATATAATCTTGTAAAACAGAAACAGACAGAAGTAGCGCTTCTTGGTCGTTAACTCCCTTTGAGAATACAGCACCTTGATAGGCAGACTGAGAGTAACGTTTAGAAGAAATTTTTTTTATTTTAAATATACTGCAAAATATCTGGATTTAGGGGTCATCATTCACATCAACAATAAACTATAAACTTAGATTTATTAATGATTGTAACACCAGGATGGGAAAAAAATCTGCTCTCATCGGCCAAGGGAACGATGAAAACAAAGTCAAGAGCAACAGAGACTGGGAATGTTGTGATTTGTCAGCTGTGAAAGGATAATAAGAGATGTGTGACGAATATTCAAGAATATTCGGTGTTGATATGGGCATAGGAAAAGAATCGTAACTGAAGGAAGACTTAACATCGAACTGTCCTGGACAGTCCTATTTAAGTCCAAAAGACCCTTCACCCGTATTATCACAATGGGCGGCTTGTGCCATAGGCCAATCTACTACATGGATTTATTGATACAGGTATATAAAACCTAGAATATTGCTTTAGCTGATTATTCCAGGTCTTCTGGTCAATATGTTTGGCACGCTAATACAGAATTATATTAATATAATTAGCGGTAGTAGTGGTACTATTACTAGTAGTAGGGGCACCAATTGTAGCAGAAGTAGCAGCTTTATTATCAAATCGTACTGTGTGAAATTTACACAATTGTTTTCCATCTAGAATCAAAGAGAAGATCAGTTCACTAATTTAGTAAAACTAAGAAGCAATTTCGAAAACAGCGTTACCGCCATCTTTCCTCTGTCCCAAACCTTTGCATATCGACATAAAACTCTTGATCCTTATCTGGACTTAGCCACGCTGGGTTCCACGAATAATTGATTCTAAAATTAGCCATTAAATCCATTTACTGGAGAGCATGCCACCGCGATTCAGAACAGGTCACAAGGCCTGATAAATGTAGAGGGTTGGTGTCATATGGGTAACCGGGTGTAAAATTTTAGTAAAAGCAAAATCATTGTTTCAAAGAGGCTAATGTGAAAAAAAGATTATATATATATATATATATATATATATATATATATATATATATATATATATATATATATATATATATATATATATTATATATATATATATATATATATATATATATATATATATATATATATATATATATATATATATATATATATATATATATATATATATATATACATATATATATATATATATATATATATATATATATATATATATATATATATATATATATATATATATATATATATATATATATATATATATGAATCATTTTTTTACCCCGACCGGGACTCGAACCTAGGACTTATGATTACTAAGTCAAGGCGCTACCACTACACCACAGAAGGTTAAAAGGAACCCAACCTTATAGCTTATATCTGCTATACATAGGAATGAACGCATTCTAACTGAATGCCACTATGTTCATATTACAGATTCCCCAACCTCACTCGTGGCTTCATTTTAGCATTTAATTCGATTCCCAATCTCATTTGGGCCATGAAATAACCAAATAGCACATTACATATGTGAAAACATGAATCATTTTTTTTACCCCGACCGGGACTCGAACCTAGGACTTATGATTACTAAGTCAAGGCGCTACCACTACACCACAGAAGGTTAAAAGGAACCCAACCTTATAGCTTATATCTGCTATACATAGGAATGAACGCATTCTAACTGAATGCCACTATGTTCATATTACAGATTCCCCAACCTCACTCGTGGCTTCATTTTAGCATTTAATTCGATTCCCAATCTCATTTGGGCCATGAAATAACCAAATAGCACATTACATATGTGAAAACATGAATCATTTTTTTTACCCCGACCGGGACTCGAACCTAGGACTTATGATTACTAAGTCAAGGCGCTACCACTACACCACAGAAGGTTAAAAGGAACCCAACCTTATAGCTTATATCTGCTATACATAGGAATGAACGCATTCTAACTGAATGCCACTATGTTCATATTACAGATTCCCCAACCTCACTCGTGGCTTCATTTTAGCATTTAATTCGATTCCCAATCTCATTTGGGCCATGAAATAACCAAATAGCACATTACATATGTGAAAACATGAATCATTTTTTTACCCCGACCGGGACTCGAACCTAGGACTTATGATTACTAAGTCAAGGCGCTACCACTACACCACAGAAGGTTAAAAGGAACCCAACCTTATAGCTTATATCTGCTATACATAGGAATGAACGCATTCTAACTGAATGCCACTATGTTCATATTACAGATTCCCCAACCTCACTCGTGGCTTCATTTTAGCATTTAATTCGATTCCCAATCTCATTTGGGCCATGAAATAACCAAATAGCACATTACATATGTGAAAACATGAATCATTTTTTTACCCCGACCGGGACTCGAACCTAGGACTTATGATTACTAAGTCAAGGCGCTACCACTACACCACAGAAGGTTAAAAGGAACCCAACCTTATAGCTTATATCTGCTATACATAGGAATGAACGCATTCTAACTGAATGCCACTATGTTCATATTACAGATTCCCCAACCTCACATATGTAATGTGCTATTTGGTTATTTCATGGCCCAAATGAGATTGGGAATCGAATTAAATGCTAAAATGAAGCCACGAGTGAGGTTGGGGAATCTGTAATATGAACATAGTGGCATTCAGTTAGAATGCGTTCATTCCTATGTATAGCAGATATAAGCTATAAGGTTGGGTTCCTTTTAACCTTCTGTGGTGTAGTGGTAGCGCCTTGACTTAGTAATCATAAGTCCTAGGTTCGAGTCCCGGTCGGGGTAAAAAAATGATTCATGTTTTCACATATGTAATGTGCTATTTGGTTATATATATATATATATATATATATATATATATATATATATATATATATATATATATATATATATATATATATATGGGATGAGTTGCCTATACAGAGGAAGCAATAAATTAAACTGAATAAACTAAATTCTACTTCCAGCTTAAAATCATTATTCATAGAACCTTATTTTTTTCCTTATGAAAGTGACACCAGGCTCTTGCACCAAGAAAATATTAAATTAAAACGAGCATCAGCTTAAGGTCAAGGCAGATATAAGAGAGTGATAAACAATAAAAAAGACAGGCTGAAAGAATAGTCAAAGTTATTTATACCAATGACGAGAAAGAAAGCAAAGAGATGCAGAGATGGGGAGTGTTGTGACTTGTCAAATGTGTAGGGATAAAGATGAGTAACGACTACGTCAAAATATTCAGTGTAGATGTAGGCATTGGAAAACCTAGCCAATCATATTAAAGTCAAAAATACTTTAGGTTATAATATCGCAACGTAGAGCTGGTGCCATGGGCCAATATATTACATATAAGCCATCCTACTACATTTAATGATACAAAGATCCAAGCATATTGAAGAAGAATAAGAATAAGAAGAAGAAGAAGAAGAAGAATGGAAAAAAGACCGAAATTTAGTATTTCAGAGGAAGATAAAAAGAAAAGAAAAGAAAAGATGATAGTAGGGTGGGGACGAGAAAGGTGTTTGAGGGGGGGGGGAGTTTCGCTTCCCGTAATTTTAACCTTTTAATCTACCACAGAGCAGGTGGTATCATACCAAATTACCTTCAACCGCAAACGACGATACAGCAGCAGCAGCAGCAGCAGAGGCTAATATCAGGAAGAGCCGGACAGTATACTACCATTCATGGACCCCCATATTTTTTTCCGGCGGCTTTTCCTATTTTAATATGGGGTCGTTTTAACTCACTAGTCTCTTGGAGACTAGCAGCAGCAGAGGCTAATATCAGGAAGAGACGGACACCATACTACCATTCATGGACCCCCATATTTTTTTCCAGCGGCTTTTCCAATTTTTATATGGGGTCGTTATAACTCACTAGTCTCTTGGAGACTCGTGTTGGCTTTACCTCCAAATTTTACGGCCGGATAATGCCCTTTCGGACCCCAACCCACTCCAAATATCCAGGCTTGGAATCTCTGTAATACCTAAAAAGGGCGGTTTACACGGTCAAACGGTTCGTCGAACGCGGTTTGACAGACAAGTGTTTGAAGTGATGTTCGAACGTATGAACGGGGTATTTGGTTGTCGAGCACGTTTGTCGAACGTGTTCGACAGCCAAATACCCCGTTCACACGTTCGAACATCACTTCAAACACTTGTTTGTCGAACCGCGTTCGAAGAACCGTTTGACCGTGTAAACCCCCCCTTACAAGTCTATGCTACATTATATAATGCAAAAACTAGAGGGGTATTTTTTTACTCTGTGAAGCCAGAGCTCGTGAAAAAATACAGTTTTCCACCATTGGTCTCGATTGAAATTAATAGGTTATTTTTAATAGATTTTGTGAGCTAAAAGGAGACAACTACCCTATTTTTCTGATCTAAGAGTTGTTCAGGTGTAGAAATCTGAAGTAAACCATCTTTTGAAAGGAAGAGAGAAAAATGAGAGTGAATTGATGGACTAGTACTGTTGCTCAAATAGAGATTTCCCCTAAAGGTAGAATTTATTTTTCATCACGCAATTTTCTCCTCAAATATCCTTTCGAACTGACAAGGCAGTGCTTTTGGTCATAAGTTCCTATATTCCTACGATCAAATATCAGTAATTATTAAAGTAACTTCGCCTTACATCATTTGGAAAAGGAGTAAATCCAAAAATTACAAATTAGTTCAATTTAATTCTTTTTTCTATTATAAAAATACATTTATTCTGACCGTAAGAAATGGGCAATGCTTAAAAAAAAAATTGGACGTATGATTGTAAGAGAAATTTTTAAAATTATTAATGTGCTCGCTCGATTTTTCTTTCCACAGACAGGGCGGGAAAATACAACTATTATCACACCCCAATACTTCTCCCCGGATATTCTGGGAAATACGATACAGTACATGTAAAATAA
>JAXCGZ010002066.1:35000-45000 GCA_037179515.1 Halocaridina rubra | reverse complement strand
TGAAAAAATATATTAATATTGCATGCAATTATTTTAAAAGATAAAAATCATCTTTTAACAACACTGGGATAAAAAATAATAATATTGGGATATTTGGTCATACTTACCGGTGTTGAAGCACAGGACGAATTCAGATGCCCCAAGGGAGAAGACTCCATGGAGAATCCATCTGCAACATAATAAATAAATAAATAAATAAAAATAAAAATAAATAAATAAATAAATGAGATATGATAATGAAGCATTTCATAAACACAAGGAAAACTAAAAGTTGAGGATTCAGGATTACGTACAACAGCAGATCAATCGTCTCCTTCACAGCACACTTCCTCATGTTTAAATGTCTACAAGTTTAACTACATCAATCATTTAAAACCAGTGAAAAAAAAAATACGAAAGGGCTGAGTAGGTCTCGGGTTGGCATTTTTGGCATTTTTGGCAGTGCTATAGCTGAGCTTGGATAAGGTGAATGAACTCTAATTCACAATATGAATTGAATGTAACAAACATACAAAAAAAAAAACCTATATCCATTTGCCCAATGGCTATTCTTTTAAAAAACTAAGAGTACACTTATAAGTAGGCAAGTTGAACTAATAAGTAAGAGGGTAATACATACACTTACATGAACAGATATATAGCTTTTCAAGAAAAATAAGATTACCGTGAGTTAACAGATGTGTATAGATATTATAATAACAATAATCATACTGTAATAAAAACGTTAACAATAATGTTAATAATAAAGTAGTAAAAATAACACTCGATAAAGGATCGTTATTATCGGCATCATCACCATATTCGTTTTCCTTACAATGAGAATAATTAGTTCTTAACTTAGAGATCAAAGAAGGCAATATCAATTGACATGGTCAGTGTTAAGGGAAATTGCATTAAATATTAAGTTTGATTAGTGTTAGAGCAGTAACTATTTGTCCAAAAGAAAACTATATAGTTTGCCTTAGAAAGCTGTGGAGGAGGATGACTTTTAAAGATGTTCTGGAATATTGTTCTAGTGTGTTGGCCTTTTAATGCTGATCATCTTTGAACCTGCATCTGCGTTTGGTCTCTGAATAAAGAGCTCACTTTTCCCCTTATATCCCGCTGACTGTTTTGATATTAAATAGCCAGTTAGGAAAACGATATTTCAAAATTTGTAAACCAAATAAAAGTGGCCCCAACTGTTCCGACAGTACTCTTTTACCTTGTGTACAACGAAATCATGTTCATCTTGTGTTAGGTGTTTTATTATGCATATAAATAATATAACATAAATACTTGCTAATTTCCACAACAATCCTCGTTGAGGTATATATGGTTGTCATCTGTCACCTGGTGGACAATGTTGCGTTCGTTGCTTAAATAAATATATTCAGAATCTTCTTCGTCTACATCTTTTTCCCACTTTTATGTGGGGTTGATGTTTCTGGCCAGTTATGCACTGGCCATATTTTGGTTTTGGCAAAAATTTTTATGGCCGGATGCCCTTCCTGCCGCCAACCCTCCCCATTTACCCGGGCTTGGGACCGGCACCAAGTTGAGGCTGGCTTGCCCCCCTCAGTGGCTGGGTTAAATAAATATATTCAGAATATGACCGCTTAATCAAACAATAATTAAAAATTTACATGACCGTTCAGAGATAAATGAATTTTTACAGGTTATTCAATTGAGGGGTAAAAAGCAAAACAACATATATTTTTCCTAAAAGCATTATGGCTGAATGAGTGTTATAAAGGTGGAGAATGTGTCACAGATTAATGCAAAACATCCTTTTACTGGAAAAATGTAAAAGTGAAATTTATACTTAGCTTATGCTTATCAGATCAAATTAAAACAACTTATCTACTCATACATGACATAACTTAACTTATTACTTATAATCTGTTCTACCAAATTATATGTAATTTTGAAGATAAACGAATAGGAATCTCAGTAACAGTAGTGTAAATTAACTAATACGGAAGACTGTGTACTAAATATCCAAGAACATAATGTCATATAATTGAGCAATATATAAATTTATAAATAGGAAACGATTCAAATAACATTTAAAGAGACTAATATATTACACGTGCAAAAATGTCTTCCCTTTTCGGCTTAACTGGGAATAGTCAAGGAAAAACAAACAGAATGAAAAAATTCCTAAATGCTGTGATTTTGAAATGATCATCAATGTTTCATTAACTGCTCCCTTATCGAGCAGCTAAAATTTTCCCTTTTTGAAAATTCCAATAATAATACTAATAATACTAATAATAATAATGATAATGATGATGATGATGATAATAATAATAATAACAACCAAAAGCGATAACCTAAAAGATTAAACGGTGTCACTGGAGTGTGATTCCTACCTAATCACATAATTAGCAAAACTCAATAACAGCACAAATCTACTGACGGAAAAAAATTAAAATAAATATATATAAAACCTAACCTAGCCTAGAAGATAACCTTATTGAATCAATACACATTATAAAATAATTGCGCAAATAAAAAAAATTAAATATGAAACCTAACTTATCCTAACTTAAAAACTGAAATAACATACGAGAATTGAAAGAAACTAAATATTAAAGGGTAGGAATCACATTCCAGAGGCACCAGGTAGTGTTTATCCGAGTCCCTATACAGCGCACAACAGCAAATCGAAAATATATATCCCGATCTTGCCTAATCTGGCTTCAGATAAAAGTTCTTGTTTCTGCTGACTTTAAAAAAAATCGTCATTGGCATATTCATATTATATTGACATCCAATTTCTTTATTAAAGGATTAGGTTAGGTTAGGTTATCTATATGTATGCAAGAAAGATTTCAGTAACATTAATCTCTTAATAAAAAAATGGCTGTCAGTTACTAGAACATACCTTTCTTCCTTTTTTTTTAAATAGGTTATCAATATGTATGCAAGAAAGATTGCAGTGACATTAATCTCTTAATAAAAAAATGGCTGTCAGAAATTAGAGCAAAAATTTTTTCCTTTAATTTTAAAACTAATAAGATGAGTGTATGATGTTTATTGAGTATTAAACATGACTTTTCATGAACTGCAAAAACCAGTTAATAAAACGTAGTAAAAGAATAATTCTGTATCTTACTCTCTAATTAATATACGTACAGATCGAAAAAGAAGGAACTTTTACTTTTATGAAGTTTCAAAAATATCTATCCACTAGGCTATTTAAGAATTATGAACCTCAACAAATATAGCAGTAAGGAAAAAAATAAAAAATTACTTGAGAACGAAAATATTAGTAATATGGCCTCACAAGATTAAGGCCCGATTTCTTAAGTAGTGTAAACCTAGGATACCATATTGTTAGTTAGCGAGACACACACAAATGGATGTGATAAACGCATCTGACGCGGTTTCTTAAACAGTGTAAACTTAGGATACCATATTGTTAGTTAGCTAGAGACACACAAATGGATATCATAAACGCATCTGACGCGGTACTGTGTATGGCTAGGATCCCGTAAGGGATCCTAGCTATACACAGAACCGCGTCAGATGCGTTTATGAAATCCATTTGTGTGTCTAACTAAATAACAATATGGTATCCTAGGTTTACACTGTTTAAGAAATTGAGACAAAGTCACTAAACCAAGCTACCTTCGATACAACAAAGCCATCTAACGAGAGCAGCAAGAATTACTATATTACAGTGTCAATACGTCATTTGTCACCCGATTTAAATGAGATTGCATTTCTCTTAGTTTTCAGACTATAGTTCCATTTAAAGAAATAAATAAAAAAAAACTTCGCCCTGCTAATACAGGGAAAACTCATTATAAGACTTTCTCATTCGATAATCTTTTGAGTTTAACTTTCACTGATAAGCTCTCTCTCTCTCTCTCTCTCAATATATATTAAAAACGAGATTTTCATACGCATTGCAATAATAATAATAATAATAATAATAATAATAATAATAATAATAAAAATAATAATAATAAAACGTTTACTTCCAATTTACACAGATCATTAAAGCAAAAGGGCTAGTAATAAAAGATACAGAATATTTAAGAACATATGACATTAGTGAATTCAAAGACAATAGTGCTGAATAGAAGGAAATATTCGCCCACATTTTCACAGACTTTACTAAAGCCAAACTTTTATACATTCATCAGTCTTAGTGTATGTAATTAGAGTGACAGTAGAATATCAGAAGATGGTGATGATACAATATTACTTTACCTGTTTTGAAAGGTAAATATTCCATCACTGTCCTCATATTCTGATATTCTACTGCCCACTATTTTTACTTAACCTAAGACTGATTGCTTTGTAAAAATTTATCTTCAGAAATGTCTATGGAAATGTAATTTGAAATTATGTTATGCAAACTAAAGAAGGCATGAAACTAAAGAGAACCGTTCTATATCAGAGGGAGTGCCTGTATGCCCATGTCCCCTTGCACAGTTAGCATAAAAAAGACTACATTTTGTCTGATAGATAGGTCAGAAAAAGGGGCTGAAAAAGACGAAGAACTTCCGTGAAAAAATTCAAAAGAAGGCATATTGAATAATCATATTTATTATTAAGTTACTCATTGGCAGGGCGCGCAAGTTCAGAAGTGACGAACCTGACTTTCGTGGGTTCGCTCCAGCCGCGGGACGTTAGGAAGGGTATCTAGTCATAATATTCCACCTGCAACTCACGCCCTTTTGAATGGGGACTGATTGTGACACAAAAATCACAAACACGCACAAAAAATGTGAAGTAGCCAAAGTACAAATTGAATATATATATATATATATATATATATATATATATATATATATATATATATATATATATATATATATATATATATATATATATATATATATATATATATATATATATATATATATATATATATATATATATATATATATATATATATATATATATATATATATATATATAAAGACGAGGAGACGAGAAAGAGAGAATGAGAAAATAAGAAAATATAAGAGGAAACGAGAATAAATGAAAGATGCACATCTGTTATCACCGACCTCGCTACCAAATCTAAGCTAATATATTAAAAAGTTCAGGTGAGAATAATTCTCGTATAGAGTGAAGTGCTATACGTCAAAGTAAGAAGTAAGAGAGAAAAGAAGGAGGAGGAGGTGGATGTGAGTGGACAAGAAAAAGAATAAGAAAAGATTAAATGGGATATGAGAAAAGAGGAATCACAAAATAAGTGAAGAATAATAAGGCTAAGAGAAAAAACGATAACAAGAGGTGTAAAGCGGGATAAGAAAATGAATAAAAGGGAAAATAAAAATACGAAATAGGTAAGAATATGAATGCGAAGAGTAAGAAAAAAAAAACACAAAAAGAAATAGGGAGAGATACGAAAAACATTATATTAAAGCGAACGAGAATTGGAGAAGACAAGAGCATAAGAGAATAAAAAGAGAGACAGGAGAAAGATATGAGAAAGAGAGGCAAACGAGAAAAGAAAAGTTGAGAGAAAAATAATAAGAGTAGGAGGAAAAGGAGATGAAGAGGACAGAGGATAAGAACAATATGAGAACTAGAAGAGAAGAGGAGAGGATTAGAGGAAAAAAAGATAAGTAAAAGGTAAACTAAAGAGGGTGGAGAGAGGATAAGAGAACAAAAATAAGAAGAGAAAAAGGCAAGCGAAGAGAGAGGAGAGAGTATGAGAAAATAAAAAAAAGAGATATGTGAAAACGCCAAGAGGAGAGGAAAAGAGCAAGAATAAGACGAAAACGATAAGAGGAGAAAGAAAAAGCACAAAAAAATATATAGTAAGGTAAGAGGGGAAGGCAAAAAGAGGAAAATGACATTTAATATAGTTACTGACTGTATATGTCCTTCCCCTCACTCTATACAACATAGCATCACACAAGGGCACTCACAGACTTGCATAATTTTCTTTATTACAATCATTCATTTCCAATTCATACCGAAATTAATTGGCTCAAGCGATAGCGTCAGCGACTTTGAGGCGTCAGGTCGAGGGTTCGCGCCCCGCCACGGTCTGAGGTTCAGGGTAACGATTACATCTGCCAAAACAAGTCCTTCGCAAGGAGACAACCGTCCTAGCCCTTGGTAGAAAAGGGAGTCCATGACGTAAAACCAGAACTAACTAACTAACCGAAATTAATAGAGATCCCTGACATAATATATACACGTGGATAGAGAGCCGGTGATATGTCTTCATAAGTACATACATATACATATACACTTGCCTCATTCCCCCTTGTAAGGGGGTGGCCGAGCCAAGAAACACGCATTCACCACGATCTACACACACCTCAACCACTCCTCTCAGCTCCTTGGGGATAAAGGGTTGCAACGTCTCCCCCCCTTCCACCCTGCTTGGGTCACCCATAAGGTAGGCGGGCAAGGATATTCTATAATGAGGACCGACACCCGCAGTTGGTTTACCCCCACCGTTTCATCACATGGCAACTCCGCTCACACCCTTCCACCACAGTTCACTGAGCTAGCAGGTGCGAGAAATCCTTTTGGGCCGCGTCATATGTGCACAATCTAGATTGTGTTCACAAGTAATGGCAGTTAAAGAGCAAGACTTTCAAAGGTGTCTATATCCATACTTGATACAGATGGTCAAATATGTAATGTGAAGCGAGCATTTGTGTATCAGAAGGAGTGCCTGTTTGCACGTCACCATCTACAGTTATTGGCAACAAAGAAAATAACATTTACTTTCATATATTTATCTATATACAGAGGCCTCAATCCTTTTTGTAAAGGGGGTGGTTGAGTCAAAGCACATACCCATTCATCAAAAGACCTTTCTTTCTTCTTACAAACATGATAGCAATCGTCTCTACCACTTTTATTCCACTACCACGCATATTCAGAGATCAAGTTACTTTGGGTCTGCTTGGATAATTCCTACCAGAATCCTTCGCACAGTACAAACAAACAAACATTTATTTCCATTTTTGTACAATGATTATTCTTCTAAAAGTAATAGTAACTTATTAGTAGACATGTAATTGAACTAATAAGTAAGAGGGTAATATATATACTTTTACTCTCCTTGGGAGATACCCAAAGAGGGGTTTCCCAGTCCCCATGATTAGCCACATTTAGTCGACTTTTACGGCACGCAAGGGAGCATAGAGGAGGTATTCTTGTCCCCAACTACAGGAGAAAGAAGAAAATGAAGCGAAAGAGTGACTGAACGGACCTAATAAAGAAGGGTAACACCAGGGTGCTCTAGGTAATTCCAAGTTACAAGGATTGTAACTTTAACCTATGACCTAACCAATTACAGGGTTCTTTAGCTTTACAAAGGGTTTTGGGGTTACTTATGTTAACAAGATCAACTGAACTATATGAACCAGAAGAAGTGCAGCTCCTCATATGAAAATAACCATCCACAATATTAAAAAAAAAAAAAAACTGCAATATGAAAAAACTATGATAGGAAGAGAACCCTCATCTTCTCACCTGGGGAGAACCCACCCATCGCACATCTTTCGAGCATTCTGTATACCTGTCTAATCGCAATTCATATCTACCTGTCCCTCAATCCCACTATCTGTCTCTCATTTGTATTCATCCTATGACATAATGCCCTTATCAGTTGTATACCTGACAGCGACAACCCCCCTTTCCCAACCCCCACACCTTTTATCAAAGCTCTTGCCCACCCACCTTTTTCTTTCTCCCCCACAACTGCCTCTATCTATCCTATCTACAGCTTTATCAAGGTTTGAAACCATTTTCCTCCTCTCCTCCCCCCCTTCTTCTTCTTCTTCTTCTTTTCTTTGTAAATAGCTGTAGTCACACATTTCGTTGACATTATACATTAGGTGAATACTTGCTATTTTTAACTATATTTACCCATTACTCTTTTGCTATAGCCAAGTGAAATGAAACTTGACTCAAATGATAAACAAATACTGTTAATATACATTCCTTTTTTCATAATATTCTCGAATCAAACCCAGAAGAAACGAAGGGAGGAAGCACTATGACAAAAGATGTTCAACTCATTGATAGAACCCACTCATCTCATCATTGCCAATGACATAACATACCATCTGAAAAATTTATATACTTATTCGATACCTTATGTTATTTTGTCTTTAATTGAACAACTAACTCATATTTCAATAATGTAATATTTCTATATAATCTAACGTTTTTGTCGTAATAACCAGTGTAAATTAAAAATAAAATCTGTTGCATTTCATTTAATTATATTGTCTCCTACACATTGTTTTTTTTTTCTCCTATCCAACTTTAGCTACGCCTCACAACCATTTGTGTGTATGTGTGTATGCTTCTTCTTAAACTAATCTCCTTGATGGGGTGAGTCTAAGCCAATCAGACTTATAAATGATCTTTCTCTGACTTCTAATCTGGATTCTCTTTCTCTTCGCCTTGAGATATCACCCCTTTGTCTTTTCTATCGTTACTACTTCCATTGCTGGTCTGACGCGTTGGCGAAATGCATCCCTCTCCCGCTGCTGATGCAGTGTAACACTCGCCAAGTGGCCTCGTCTCACAGGTACTGTGTGGAGATTTATAGCTCGCAGATTGGTCGGTGCAGTGACTGCTTCTTCCCTTCCACCTCCAGACTTTGTAACTCCCTTCCTCCTTCTGGCTTTCCTAGCTTTTGTAACCTATCTTCCTTCAAAAAGCCGATCTGTCGTTATCTCAAGACTTAATCCTGCTATATTTCTAGGTCTTCATTAATTTGACTATTCTTTTACCCTGTCCTTTTCCTGTTGCTTATCATTCTCTTATTTCTGCCTTGTCCTTAAGCTTATACTTTTTCTTTATATAAACGTTTTCTTTGTGCCTGGACACGATGAGGGCAATTTTCTTGCCTGCCCTAATGTCACTCTCATAAAACAAAAGAATGAGTATCTGGATATTTAACAAATGTGCAGAGAATCAGAGAGGGCTGAATAATTTATTAAAGTCTCAGGGCACAATGTCTCAAATATTTCCGAAAGCTCCTTGGCAGCAGCATTTGTTTAACTGCCTGACAATGAAGGCTAGTGGTCTTCAAAAACCTGCGCACCAAGTCTCCAAGAAACTTTTGCCGTGGTATATCTGATTAAGAGATCTTTTACCTCTTTGGGAGAAGTTCTATCTTTACACTCTCTTCAATGGATATATTTGAGGCATGATATCTTGTGACTTGTGTAAATAATACAGTCCTCTCTGATGCTATGCATACACACACAAACACACACACACACTGCATTCATAATTTCAAGGACAAATGTGATAAGCATAACTGAGAATGAACAATGGAACCGACCAAGAGAAGGTGAGTTACGAACATAGGGCTCTTTCCTGTAAGTGCAATTAGGTAATTACAAACATATATATATATATATATATATATATATATATATATATATATATATATATATATATATATATACATAAGATAGATATATAGATTAATACATAGACGGAAAGATAATGTGTGTATCCATCGTACTCTCTTTCTCTCCTACTAATACCACTGCTATGAATTAGAAAAGAAAAAATCTAATCCAATGACGTAAGGGACAAAATATTATTATGATTATTATTATTATTATTATTATTATTATTATTATTATTATTATTTTAAGGCAAATCTAAATAATTTACCTCTCTTCCTATACGCATTTCAAAAGTACCTCTCTCTCTCTCTCTCTATCCAGCATCTGGGGACCACCCACAGTAGAAAGTATTAGCGGGCTATGCTATACAGTAGGAGGTGGGATGGAGGGTGGTCCAAAGCTTCTAAACTAACCGAAGACAGGTGCCAAAGGGCGAGGAAATAGTCGGTGTCAGCCAAGATTAAACACTTTTTGACATCAGAAATGCTTTCCACATTCTTTTACCTTAACCATTAAATTATACAGTAGGTCAACACTTCTGTATACTATACAGTAGACAAAAAACATATTAAATAAGCTTTATATAATGTCAAAAGAATGACAACAATAAATTAATAAACAGACACATTTATAAATAAATAAGTGAAGAAATA
>JAXCGZ010002066.1:20000-30000 GCA_037179515.1 Halocaridina rubra | reverse complement strand
AAAGAAACAATAAGGGGATTACTTTGCTCTATGGGCAATGACGAGGGAGCTAGCGACCTTCAGATGGCACTGCTGGAGTGCCACAGCCCATCCTCCCGGCTCTTCCACAACCTGTGTCGCTTCATAATGCCAACTCCCCTACTGCCCCAACCACAGGGCTACCTCTGTAAGATGCAGCTCCTTGGAAACAGCAGATGCCCATCAGAACTGCGTCACAATCGCTCGCCACTCATTCCTATTCCTAGCACGCTCACTTGTTTCCCTCACATCCATCCTCCTATCATTCAGGGGTCTCCTTACTCCGTCCATCCACCCAAACCTAGGCCTCCCTCTATCATTTCTCCCATCAACTCTCGCATTCATCACCTTGTTCAAGGCCAAACCATCTCAGAACATTCATATCTACTCTGGCTTACAATTCTCTCCTCACACCAGTTCTTGCTCTCACCACTTCATTCCTAACCCTATCCAACCGATATACACCAATCATACTCCTCAGACATTTCATCTCAAACACATTTAGTTTCCTTCTCTCACTTACTTTCATACCCCATAACTCTGATTCCATACATCACAGTTGGCACAACCACTTCCTCATACAAAACTTTCTTAACATTCATTTCCAACCCTCTTTTCTTCATCAGTCCTTTCAACGCACCCAACACTTTACATCCTTCATTCACTCTGTGACATACATCTGCTTCCACTCCACCATTTGCATAGTGACATAAAACGACAAACCCTGCACAATGATAAGATATGGAAGAAC
This sequence comes from Halocaridina rubra, assembly GCA_037179515.1. Classification (NCBI taxonomy): domain Eukaryota; kingdom Metazoa; phylum Arthropoda; class Malacostraca; order Decapoda; family Atyidae; genus Halocaridina; species Halocaridina rubra. Next base: position 29,231 of record JAXCGZ010002066.1, on the reverse strand, counting down.
TCCTAAGACTGATGACAAACCTGCCCGTCCCCCAGCTCCTTCCCTCCAAACAGAGAACCCATGGACATCAATTTAGTACTTCAAGTGACCCCCATTGTCATATCAAGAGACCTTCACTGCTTATCGAACCATCCCTCCCCCAACTCTTTCCTCTTTCATGACACTAATTGCGGGTGATAGAAACTGATAAACGAGGACTTATCAATGAACAAACTAACATCTCAGATAAGGAGGACACTAATATGAACTATGGGTCATTGGGGTAATCAAGCTATTACTGCTACTACTACTACTACTGATAATGCTGTTACTCCAATTATTATTATTATTATTATTATTATAATATTACTACTACTACCACTACTACTACTATTACTACTACTAGTAGTGCTACTACTACTAATAAAAATAATAATAATAACAATAATAATAGTTGTAGTAGTAGTAGTAGTAGTAGTAGTATATTGTCCCCTGAAGTGAACTCTTTCAACATGGATTTGTTTCTCAAACTCCAGTGAATGATGGCAAAACACAGGAACTATAAGGAAAGCACACATGACATAATAACTATCTTTAAAGAGATTACCATCGCTATTTCTAAGCAAAGGTAATTGCTTCGTCCTGCTTAGGATTGATATACACTTCAATGTAACATTCAGTGAAAAGGGAAAACTGGTAGACCAACTTAAATGGTCAATCCTTTTGTCATCTATGAGAGTCTGTTTCTAACTGGTCTAATATATAGTCGAGAAACAGGATCTCAGACTGGTGACAGTAATCAAACTAACGGTATGGCATAAACTTTGAGGCAGCTTAAAACGGAATGATAACAGTGTATGATGATATAGTGCTTGTATTAAAATACGCAAAACCTTTTTATACCCGCCAACGATGAGCCATTATAAACATGATTACAACAATGAGAGGAGATATTATTCACTGTTGATATCATTACCTTTGTGCTGTATTTGCCCTAAAGGCCGTATAATATTAAGGTCGCTACACACGATCAAGTAAACTTGACAAGTATGCTTGATCAAGTGACTTGTTCAAGCAAACTGGACCGTCTGTATGGTGAGACTTGATCAAGTATTAGACTTGACAAGTCGCTTGAGGCATGATTGAATTTGAATCATGTCGTCAAGTCAAGTCTTGACTTGTTCAAGTCAACTGGACCGTGTGTACCAAAGACTTGATCAACTCTCCAAGTTGACCGAAATTCGGTAACCCCTGTCAGCTCAGCAATATCAGTGAATACACATTAGATGTATGGGGCAGTAGTGAAACAGCATCTTTACAATCTCAAGCTGTGATAATGTTAATTATGTCTATTGGTAATAATGTCTATATGTTTTAATGCAACTTAATTATGAATTATTTGGTGTAGTGTGTTCGCGTGTGTGTACGAGTATCTGCGAGAGAGAGAGAGAGAGAGAGAGAGAGAGAGAGAGAGAGAGAGAGAGAGAGAGAGAGAGAGAGAGAGAGAGAGAATAGGTTCTCTTTTGTATGAGCTAAGCACTGATAAGCTGAGCTATGAAGAAATATATATATATATATATATATATATATATATATATATATATATATATATATATATATATATATATATATATATATATATATATATATATATATATATATATATTATATATATATATATATATATATATATATATATATATATATATATATATATATATATATATATATATATATATATAAATTATTTTTACCCCGACCGGGACTTGAACCTAGGATATATAAATACTGTGCCAAGACGCTACCAACTACACCACAGAAGGTCTAAAAGGGAAATAAACCTTACAGCTATATCTGCTATACTAGGAATGAACACATTCTATCTGAATGCCAATCTGTTCATATTACAGTTTCCCCCAACCTCGCTCGTGGCTTCGTTTTCGCATTTAATTCAAATCTCAGTCTCATTTTGGACCAACAATAATCAAATAAGAACATTACCATATGTGAAAACATGAATAATTTTTTTTAAGATAATATTGTAGTGGAGTAGAAGAAGCCATTTATGCATTTCATTTTCATCCAATTTTATTTTTAAAGTTTCGTCTTAACATTGGGTCATTATCAAAATATCTATATGGAGAAATCAACATGGTTAACAAAACAATATAAAGTTTAGAAAGTAATACAAATAATACATAAACTGAACAACTGAGTTAAAATAAATAACAAATAGACTAGACCATACTAGACAGTGAGACAGAGTGACTGATAACCTCTCAGATTGCCCTGTAACTAGCTCTCAAAATAATTTGTGGCCAGACTCGCCAGGGGGAGACAATGTCGGAGCTAGTTTACTCTCAACAGTGCACATCACTGGCTAGAACTAGCCCAAAGGCGCTATCCTCTTCAGACCACTAACATGACCCTCTAGGCCCCAGGGTCTCCCTTTGAGTCATTTAAATCTTGTCATCACCAACTGTGTGATTATGTGACTATTTTCCTTCAGGGAAATCGTATTGCTACTGCTGAGCTAGGGAAAAGTTCTAATTTATTTTTCGTCGTCTGCACTCGACATTGTGATTTCAACTGAAGACTTGTCAAGCATACCTGACCGTGTGGAGGCGAAGGGAAATATCACAATACTTGATGAAATACTTGATCAAGCATACTTGTCAAGTTTACTTGATCGTGTGTAGCCCGCTTTACCCTATTTATTGCTTAAGAAAGTACACAATAACTCCACTTAAAAAAAAAAAATAAAAAAAAATTAGAGCATAGGAAAAATGAATGTCCTTTCGGATAAACAAATGTTGTAAGAATTATGGCATGAGGCAAAGGCAATGCAACAGCGACTTTTTATACAGTAATAGGCCATAATACCGAAGGTGATGATTCAAGATAGTTTGAGAATGATTACATCTGGAAAAATCAATCCATCAATCAGAATGCTACTCGCTAAGACAGTATTTGGTTCACTGAACATAACAAGAGACACAAAAAAGAAACTACTGGAATGGCATCAAGATGCAAGAATGCCTAATGACAAGAAAAAAAAATCAAATATAGGAATAAATGTAGACACCTGCGTCTTTGAATATATATAGACGGTACAATGATCTGAAAGAAAGCACTGAAATCCTACATAGAAGTGGTCTATCTGGATTAAATTCACGCCACTAGCAAAGAATTTCAAGTAAAAAAAACTGGAGCAGCTGCTACATATTTATGCAAGATAATTGCAAACTTAGAAATGCGAGGAACTTACAGATTTGCCCAGACAATCAACCTGGCGGAGAACCAACCATTCATGTCATGAAGAAAATGTTCGTAGATGCAGTTCAACTTGTTGATGCAATAAATATTTTCAACTCGATTAATAAAAATGGAATGTTGATTTGTATCTCTTTCAAATGCATTACTTTTTCATAATATGTAATTAACACCTATGAAAATACGTTACCTATACAATAGTGGAGGAAATCAGGAAACAATGATATAATAAAATCAGCTGAATGAACAATTCAGGGGAACACTGTTGCTATGGTTGTGCATACCTCTGGTTTTTGCTCCTCATCAATATAGATTTTTTTAGGAGTGTGACACCATGACGGGTAAAAAAAAATACTTATCAGATGTGTAACGAATATCCAAGAATATTCGCTGTATATGTCGGCACAGAAATAGAACACTAATAACACACATGCTGCCTATGATGGTGACCTGTAGGGTGCTGGAAGAGCTGATAACATAAAGGAGTGGTGAAACAAACTTAAAGGTCCAGATTTTGGATAACACCCGAATACAAGAGAGTAACTTTTACCAGTAAAACCAGAGAACACATCAAATAATAGGTTGCTCTCAGTCTACAAATATTGTGATAATTGGGTGTGGAAACCATCATCTGGAGGAGTCACTGAATTTTGCAATATGAAGGCAATATCAAACACATCCTCATTCGACATCTAATGTCTTTATTTATGGTTTGAAACAAGAGTATATCTACATACCAAGACTGGAGAAAAGAGCATATCACTTGAAAACCGTAAAAAAATTAATAAAATCATGTTATGTCAAATGACACACGTGAACGATACAGATAAGGAGGTTTGTAATTCATCAACCCAGCAAAAGAGGCTCATTCGAATAAGAAATCTCCATACAACTGACATCATCACCGTCAAAGTATTTTCCAGCATAAGACATACAAAGGATATTGATTATTTTGAAATTCAAGTATATACATACACACATACATACGTATATGTATGTATGTATGTGTGTATGTATATGTATGTATATATATATATATATATATATATATATATATATATATATATATATATATCTATATATATATATATATATATATATATATATATATATATATATATATATATATATATATATATATATATATATATATATGTATATATATGTATATATGTATATATATGTATATGTGTATGTGTATATATATGTATATTTACCTACTTATTACTCTAACCTGAAAATTGTTATTCTATATCTGCTTCAAATTGTCTGCAGTAGTACCGTTGGAATGTGAAATGTAACTTAAATGATAGCACTCAACAAGGGCTATTGAAAATATTGTCACAATGATTACTCAAGTACTCTTCAATTATTACACTATATTTTATTATTAATTACTTGCTATGATATTTAAAATTAATTGCAAATTCTATTAGTATATTATTTATACATAACCAAATAGATTGTAATGTTTATCAACTGCAATATGACTGGGAGTGCCCATGTGCACATGTCCCCATGTACAGTTATCTGAATAAATAAAAAAAAATAAAAAAAATCAAGTAGTAAGAAATAAATAACTTCAAAGTTTCATTAGAAGTCTTCGAAAATAAGAAAAAAAAAAATTCAAATGGTTCAGGAGGTTGGAGCTTATAACTGACTCATATTAATACCATACATGGGAAAAGGTTTCACTTCAGTCTTAATAAATAATAATTCACATAGTCCACTGCCCTGCGGTATGGATGGGCAGTTGAGAGTTTACCCGGGGTTTTCCCGCGTGGCAATTCTTTAAAGGTGGATTAATATCCCCTAAGTATGGATTCGAGTGCACAATGCATAATGAAATTCGGTATATAACTGATAAGATACATAAGGAAAGAATTTGCAGTTTCAGCTTATTTTCCTAACAATTATATAAGAAAAAATGTCTCACAAGACAGATAACGAGTCTAATGAGGCACTAATATGCAGAAGGTTCAAGATAAAATATATGTAATATTTGTAACAATAATAATAATAATAGTGGTAGTAGTAGTAGTAGAAGGAGGAGGAGGAGGGGAGGAGGACACTAAATTCGAGAAAATGTCCAGTGTATATCAATGTGCCTTAGGAACGAGGTGATATACTGCAAGGGTGATCTCCTTCATTTTCTACAGTAATAGTCGTAGTAGTAAATATCAAGCTTTTTTTTTCATTTTCAAGTGTACACCTCTCCAACTTTTCGTCTTGCAAAATTAAGTTACCCAATTTTCCGGTGTTGTTAAATTTATTACTAGTGCAAATAATTTGGTATTTCACTTTTTGCATTTTTTTTTAAAGAAAATTAGTCTTTTTCTCCTTGTTTAGAAAGGAAATGACTCTCTCTCTCTCTCTCTCTCTCTCTCTCTCTCTCTCTCTCTCTCTCTCTCTCTCTCTCTCTCTCTCTCTCTCTCTCTCTCTCTCTCTTTCCCTGTATCACCATTAGCAAAACTTTCTGTGGTTAAGAAGTAGGGGGTAGCAGTGTTCCTACGTTCTGAAATCCGTCATAATGAAGAAAGTAAGCGATCCATCATTAGATGTGTGGTGCCAGTGTTGCGACTGAATCTTCAAAAACTGGGGGACCCTGAAAAGTACCCTAATCTCTATCCTGTAACTCTTGGAGAAATCCGTTTGCAAAAAGGAATTCTCATTTCCAGGTATACCTTACTCCGTTATGCAAGACTAAGTAATCAACTTAGCATAACAAACCATAAGTCATTACCAGTTACAAGATGGTTAACAAACTCCTTAGCGCAGTGTGTCAGCACTTAGTTCATACCTAAGATGTCCCTTTTTTTTTTCTTATGACTGTGACACCAGGACGGGGCGAAAAATAATAAAACAAAACAGCCCTCATCGGGCCTGGGCACGAAGAATACATAAAGTAAAGAGAAACAGAGATGGAGAGTGTAATGACTTGTCAAATGTGAAGGGATAATAAAAGAGGCGTAATGAATATCCAAGAATATTCAGTGTAGCTGTAGGCATAGAAAAAGAACCGTAACTGAGGGAAGACTTAACATCGAACTGTCCTGGACAGACCTATTTAAGTTCAAAAAAACCTTCAGCTGTAGTCACCTTGCCAAGAAAAGTATGAATAATAAATCTTCATTAACTGCTCTTTGGGGAAATAAGGAAAAGAGAATGGTTGATGCCCATTGTCGTGAGGCAATTTCTGTCCACTTTGCAGAAGGTTTGATGATTACATTGATAGATGCGATTCCTCAGCTTTACAAGGTCGGGCTGTGATTGGGTACTAATTTTTTGCAACTCGACACGACCCAACGAAGTCATAAATTTAACTTTACAGGACTTGCCTCTCACTGAGGAGGTTTCGAATTCAACTATCCGTTAAGAACTAATTATTCTCATTGTAAGGAAAACAAATATGGTGATGATGCCGATAATAACAATACTGTATCGAGTGTTATTATGACTACTTTATTATCAACATTATTGTTAACATTTTTATTACAGCATTATTATTTTCTAGGAAAGCTACATTTAATTTACTGTATGTATTACCCTCTTATTTATTTGTTCAATTACATGGCTACTTATAGAGTTACTTTTACTTTTAGAAGAATAACCATTGTACAAAAATGGAAATAAATGTTAGTTTGTTTGTTTGTATCAGAGATGGTTTAGATAGCATTTTTTTTCTGCACAAGATATCTCTTGTGGAGATATGTATCAAAGACGAATATTCTCCGTAATGTTGCAACTCCTCGCACCTCACTAGTCTCGTTGAGTACACAAAGACCTGTGTGAGCAATTATCCTGTCCTGTAGTTCAATACTACCGTACAAAATGTCAGAGTAACAGTGTTAGGGTATCATCGTATAGTAAATCGCGGTCTCATGATCGACTACCAAAAGTGGTTAGCTATAGGGCGTTTCGTGTTCGACTGTCAAAGTAGCTTAGACAGGTCCCGTGATCGAATATCACAACGATTTAGACAAAAGGGTTCAGTATTCGACTACTAGACTGGTTTAGACAAGCAAGTCTAGTGTTTGAATACCACCGTGGTTTAGACTACCAGGTCCCATGATCGACTAATAGGACTGATTGAAGCATATAGGTCCAATGTTCGACTGCCAAACGCCTTTTAGACAAAAAGGTCCGGTCTTCGACTAGCAGAGTCGTTTAAAAAAAAAAAAAAGTTCCGTATATGACTTCCAGAATGGTCTAGAGAAACAGTTCCAATCTCTGACTCCCAGAGTGGTCTAGACAAGCAGTTCCAATTTTTTAATACCAATGTGGTATAGACAAACATCCTCTGTACGAATCCAGATTCAAACAGTTTTCATGTTCACCTAATGGAGGTAGTTAATATTGTGCCTCTTCGCTGGACCCTCTTGAAGAAGGGACAGGGTAAAATTTTCAGTAGTACTTTTTCACAATTGCTGGTTCAGATTAGGGAAAAAATAATCTTCCTGCCTATATATAAGATCTTACTAACACTGCAATATCAATTATCATTTCTTTCACGACTGCGTCTCATGTTTTTCATCCTTCTACTTCAAAGACATATATCATTGAGTCGTTCCTCAAGATCAAATGCAGTTACTGTCTCTGGTGAAAGTGGAACCAATTGGAAGAAGCCAACTCACGTATGTACTCTCAGTGCCAAGCAAACAGTTGCCAGTGATAGAAGGGTCATCCTCAGAGCTTAATTTTGGTGTCTAAATATTATTATTATTATTATTATTATTATTATTATTATTATTATTATTATTACTATTATTATTATGTTTCCCCCTGTATTAAAATATGCAAATTTATGGAAAAACTATTGAGTTAGCCTAAGTGGAAATCTTTAATGGAATGTGACTCTTCTAGAATTATACTTGCCTGAGTATGTATTCGTGGTAGAAAACTTCCACTCATATTTCCAGACTCAAAAACTGCACTTTCATTACTAAGATCCTGAAATCTGCTTGCAAAACCCTCAGGCATACAATTCATAGAGGATTTGTCACAAGTGAAAATATATATTTAAAGATTATCTTTTTTTTCAAGGATTCCTTCCAATGTTGGGTTAAGAGGTCATGAAAAGGCCGACAAACTTGTATGAAAGGCTGCTGAAGAGTCAATATATTTATCAGTAATTATCCTGTCTCATTTGAAAACAAGAGCTAAAACCGAGATGCAAGAGGAGTCGGAATTGTTAATCCACAACGCTACAACATTTGTTCGACCCAGCATTATATAAAAAAAAAAAAAATTGTGATGAACACAGGTGTAGCACGGTGAAAATGCTAACAGGTGATTGTCAGAGACTTGCTGTACGCATAACCTTTGGCTACAGAAATATATGGGAGATTTCTTATGAACAAGAATAGGAATATTCCAAATGTGTTTCATGTGGTACAATGGAGTAATATTTTTAATGCACTTCATCATGGAATGTATTAATATACATATTCTCAGACCTCCTTTTGAATTTTGTAAATACTTCAGTGATCCGGACAATCTGTATCCTATATTATGAATGTAAAAACAATTACATTACAGTGTTTTGTAATTGCTCTTCCCGAGTTTTAAATTTTGAAGCCATACAATTTATCATATATATTATAGTGACATTTATAAAATAATTTTTACCTCAATTAAACTAACTAATGGAATGTTATAGCATATGTAATTCTTAGGCCGCTTTCACACCAAAATGGCACGTCGCATGTGCATGCTACGTGGCACGCCAGTTGAAAACGAACATCCGGAAATATATGAAACCTTTCACACAGAAGTGGCGTGACACATAGGATGTGTCATGCCACTTCTGTGTGAAAGGTTTTATATATTTCAGGATGTTCGTTTTCAACTGGCGTGCCACGTGGCATACTACATGCGACGTGCCACTTTGGTGTGAAAGCGGCCTTAGTACGACTATAAATCCTCTCTCATGCAAACAAGGGAGTGCCTGTGAGCACATGTTACCATGTAGAGCTTCAG
>JAXCGZ010002066.1:0-15000 GCA_037179515.1 Halocaridina rubra | reverse complement strand
AACGGGCTTTCTGAGTGAAAAATCATAAGCCTAGGAGAGTACAGGGTCTTTTCTCTGGAATGTAAAAGTTGCCCATGGTGACACATGATTACTTATGAAATAGGTTCCTTTTTCAGAGTTATTTTTAAGAGTATTCTCTATTAATTTGGCCGTAGTATTTTTCTCTGTAAATCTCAGTTATGAAGCATATTTTAACTCATTAAATGTACACAATAATTAGCTGTGTTACAAGACTAACTCTTTCGTTTATGTACGTTAATATAAAATAAAAGTGATTGCTTGACTGATTGACTACTACGACAGACTTAATAATTAACTCCATTACTCTTGCTCAATACGACTATCGCTATAACTTATTTGCTCTGAAGATGTTTGATACAAGTTGAACGATCTCTATAACGACTATTCTCCACCTAATACTTCGTCAATTACTTCTTTTCAAATAAAATCAATTGACCACCTCATCATCCTAATTCGGATAGGTTACCGGTAAGGGAAATCACTCTTAAGGTTCTTTGACTGTGAACGAAGAGGACAACCCACCTTTATTCCTGGTTTCCTCCATGTTACTAAACTTGCATTCTAAATTTTCAAAGATTTGCTAACATTGTATTTTCTACCTGCTAACAAAGTTAAGGAAGAAGAAGAAGAAAAAAAATTCGGAACATGCACTAAAGAAACTCCATTGTTTTTTTTGGGGTGAGGGGGGAATGATTACGGCTAGTCTTGAAGAGAGCATTCTGGCTTGGGGTCCCACCTCCTCAAAGTCGTAAACACTAAAGGAGATGTTGGTAATGGCTTGAAGCCATTGCGTTATATTTTTTGATATGAATGACAACTTTCAAATATTTTGTCCTGAACCTCTGGCATTAAGGTCAATTCGTGGCTCGTTAACTTGTTGGCAGTCCTGCGAAACAATACTTATCCACATGGTAGCTGAAGGACACGCTCAACTCGTGGATCCATGCAAACCTCCTTAAATACATTAGTAATTATGTCATGGACTCTCTCATACATTATACACACGAATCCATTCCCCTACGGCATACCCTAGTATAATGGTATGAAAAGAAACTTCATATAAGCACATGTCGGGTAGATCCTCATCTGACTTACCAGATGAATAAATCAGTAAATAGGTTATAGCTAGTTACAGACTTCAACCACATGAGCCATTCAAATTCAATTTTGAAGGGAGTAGCGTTATTATTCTAAGAAGCTGTTTCATCGACACACTCGGACGACTTTCGGAGATTTGGTTACTTATTTCTCGGACATCAAAAGCATTAAAACGTGTTGATGTGCAAATGTGCTTGAATATAATCTTTCTATGATAAAGTGGCACTATGAGTTACGGCATAGTGAGGGTGCCTCCATTTGAAAAACTGGTTGGTTACCTTCAGACCTCATAATTTGGTGCTAAAGTAAGAAGCTTTCTCTCAGCATCAGTACACAAGTGTCCTATTGACGGAACTGGAATCAATACAATCTAATACTGTTCACATGTGGTTGGAACTCATCCTCAATGTCAGATATTCTTCTTGATATGGAGGTCCACTAAGCTGTTTGCCACATGGGGCTAATTTCTTGCAATTTCAGTCAGTTTAAGAACCTCTTTACTACTACTACTACTGCTACATCATATCAAGACTTTTTGATGGAATTTTATACATCCATAGTAAAAAAAACTTAGCACAAACACACACACACACACGGGAAGATACGAGCTACGGGAAGATACGAGCTTTGGGCTCTTTCCCGTAAACACAATTAGGTAATCACACACACACACACACACACACACACACACACACACACACACACACACACACACACACACACACACACACACACATATATATATATATATATATATATATATATATATATATATATATATATATATATATATATATATATATATATATATATATATATATATATATATATATATATATTTACTTAATTAGTCAAAGGACGAACAGAGAAATATCATAATAGGAAACTAATAATTCCTTTGCAATATTTGCTGGATATATTAGTAGCCATGACAGAGTGAAGACAGGGTTCCTTAAATTCACCAATAATTACAAAATGAATTCAGTGGAACTCCCCTCTCTCTCTCATATATATATATATATATATATATATATATATATATATATATATATATATATATATATATATATATATATATATATAATATAGCTACAGGGACTATTTACATTGTTTTCCAGTCAATTAGATCACGGACATAGATAAAGACCATTAATAATACCTATAATATTACACTCTCCCTGAGGGAGGGGGGTTAAGAATACTTCCGTGTTCCCCTGCGTGTCGAAAAAGTCAACTAAATGGGGAGCAGGGGGACTGTGAATCCCCTCCTCTGTATATTACTGCCTACGAATAACAAGAGATGAGGGGGGTATTCTGGCTGGAAAGAGCCAGCCAGAACCCTAGTAATTGGGTCCTTGAATGTGCGTGGTTGTGGTGTAAATGAAAGTAAGAGGGAGGTGATAGGGAGTATGTTTGTGGAGAAAAAGATAGATGTACTTGCACTGAGCGAAAGTAAGTTAAATGGGAATTGTGAGGAGACATATGGGAGTGTGGTAGGGCGTCTGGAGTTGAGAGAGGAAGTGGCTCTGTTAATGAGTGAACATATGAATAAGTGTGTGGTAGAATGGAAGGAAGTATCTTCTCGAATAATAGTGGCTAAAACGAGGCTGGAATGCGAGGCATGGGTGTTTGTGAGTACATATGGCCCTGGCAATGAAAGAGGTGAGGAAGAAAGAGAAGAATTTTGGATGAAATTAAACGAGTGTGAGGAAGACTTGGAAAAGAATGTGAATGTGGTATTGATGAGAGATTTGAATGCTAGAGTAGGGAATGAGCCAGTGGATGGTGTAATTGGGAAATATGAGGAACCTGGTAGGAATGAGAGTGGAGAGAAATTGATAGAATTTTTATCGAGAGAGGGATGTTGATTGTTAATAATGTATTTAAAAAGAAGGATGAGCACAAGTATGCATGGGTCAGAGTGGATAATGGAAGAGTAGTTGACAGAGCATTAATGGATTTTGTTGTGGTGAACAGGAGGGTGATTGGAAAAGTACTGGATGTGAATGTACTGAGAGGAGCTAGTGGTGGAATATCTGATCATTATTTAGTGGAAAGTAGAATGAGAGTGGGAGAAGAGTGGAGAAATATGAGAAGCGAGAGAGGATGAGAGGTGTTGAAAGGGAATGAATTGTATAAGAAAGAGAAAGACTGTGAGTATAAGGCTAGTGTGAGAAATGTGTGAAATGTAGTAAAGGAGAAAGTGGAGGTGGACGTGGAAAAAGAATGGGCCTGTTTCAAGGAGGAAGTTATGAAGTGTGCCAAGGCAGTGTGCGGAAGGAGACTAACTTGTGGAAGTAAAAGGAAAGGTAGTGAATGGTGGAAAGAGCAGTCGAGTGCAGTAGTAACTGAAAAGAAGCAGGCCTATGAGGTATGGCTGCAAGTAGGTAATGTAAAGGCGTATGAAAGGTATTGTGCAAAGAGGAGGTTAGCGAACCACGTGGTGAAGGAGAGAAAGAGAGAAGCGAATATAAGGTGGGGCAGATGCTTGTCTGAGAATTTTGAAGGGAATATAAAGATATTTTGGAAGGAAGTGAAAAGAGTGAGGAAAGGTGAATGTGGTAGGGAGGAGAGGGTGAAAGGCACAGATGGACAATTGCTAGTGGAAAAAATAATGGTGAGAGAGAGATGGGCTGAATATTTCAAGAACCTGCTAAATGAGGAAGATGATAGAGAGGCAGAGATTGTGGGTGCGGGAAAGGAATGGAGAGTGCCAATGCTAGGTGATGAGAATGATAGAGAAATAACAAAAGAGGAGGTACATTTGGCATTGAGAGCAACGAGAGCAGGTAAAGCACCAGGGACAGATGCATGGGTGTCATGGTGAAAGTTTGTCAAAAGGTGGGGAAGCATTAGAGGAATGGATGGTTAGGTAGTTGAATGTATGTTTCAGGAAGGGGAGGGTCCCAGTTGACTGGAGGAGTGCATAAGTAGTTCCACTTTACAAAGGAAAGGGAGATAAGTATGAGTGTAGTAGTTTTAGAGGAAATAGTTTGTTGAGTGTAGTTGGTAATGTATATGGAAAAGTATTAATTGAGAGAATTAGGAAAGGTACTGAGAGATTGATTTGGGATGAACAGTGTGGGTTCAGGAGAGGAAGAGGATGTGTGGATCAGGTGTTTGAGATGTTCTTGCAGAAAGGTAGGGATACTTTTTGGACTTTTATGGACGTAGAGAATGCATATGGCAGGGTAGACAGAGAGGGGTTGTGGAGTGTGTTGTAACTGTATGGAATAAGTAGAAGTTTATTGATGCAATGAAGAGTTTTACATGAATATTAGTGTGTGTGAGTTGGAAATGGTATGGGTGATTGGTTTGAGATGAATGTAGGGTTACATCAAGGTTGTGTAATGTTGACATGGTTGTTTAATGTGTATATGGATGGAGTGGTAAGGGAAGTAAATGAAAGAGTATTAGACAGAGTCTTGGAACTAGTGGGTGAGGATGGAAGGTTGTGGAAATTGAAGCAGTTGCTATTTACAGATGATACTGTACTGGTGGCTGATACTTAGAATGAACTGAATCATCTGGTGACTGAGTTTATTAGTATTTATGAAAGAAGGAAGTTGCGGGTGAATCCTGGTAAAAGTAAAGTCATGAGTTGCACGTAGAGTGTTAATGTTGGCAGATTGAAAGTAGGAGTGAATGGGGAGTTGCTTGAACAAGATGAGAGTCTTATATATCTGGCATCGTATCTATCAAAGAGTGGATGAGTAGATGTAAATCATAGAGTGAAGGAAGCAAGTAAATGCTTAGGTGGGTTGAATTGTGTAATGAGAAATAGATATTTGGGAATGAGTGCAAAGAGAAGGATATATGAAGGTGTGATTGTGCCAACAATATTGTATGGAGCAGAGACTTGGAATGCAAGAGAGGTTAAAAGGAACAAGTTGCATATAATGGAGATGAGGTGTTTGAGAGGTATGACTGGTGTATCTAGAATAGAGTAAGAAATGAGGATGTCAGGAAGAGAACAGGTGTTGGAATGAAGGTGTCGGATAGGTTAAATCAGTGTGTGTTGAGTTGGCTTGGCACATGGAAAGGATGAGTGATTACGAATATTGAAGAGAGCATGGAGTGCAGAAGTGACTAAAGTTAGGTCAAGAGGGAGACCTAGATTGAGGTGGATGGATGGCGCGAAAAGAGCACTGAATGCTCGTGGAATGTCAGTGGAACAGGGAAAATTGCGTGCGAAAGATTTCTAGGAATGAGTGGAGGAAGATTGTGCATAGATGACGCGGGCCAAAGGGATTTCTCGCACCTGCTAGCTCAGTGAACTGTGATGGACGGGTGTGAGGGGAATTGCCATGTGATGAAGCAGTCCCCGGGGGTAAACCAGCTGCAGTGGCGGGCCTCATTGTAGACTGTCTTTGCCCGGCTACCTTGTGGATGACCCAATCAGGGTGGAAAGGGGGAGACGTGGCAACCCATTATCCCCAAGGAGCTGAGAGGAGTGGCTGAGGTATGTGTGGATCGTGGTGAATGCGGGTTTCTTGGCTCGGTCAACCCCCCTACAAGGGGGAATGAGGCATGTGCATATGTATGTATGTATAATTTTACACATAATACATAAATTCTCATGACGTTATAGTTAAAGTTTATAACAATCCAGGCCAGATAAGTTAACATTATGCAAAACACCGACCGAGTTTCCATTTTGATTCCTCCACTGAGAGGAATTACCAGATTTTCAAGAAAATTTGAAAGTATATGCTACTGTTGACGATGACGGCCGACAAAAGTAAAGTCATTAGGTCAAAATTACCAGATATATATTAATAAAAATATGTACTAGATCCATATTGCTGAAATCTTGATTGACTTTAAAATCCACCTAACACGAGAATGCGGAAAAAAAATATTAGCCCTGTTTTAAATATATATATATATATATATATATATATATATATATATATATATATATATATATATATATATATATATATATATATATAATATATATATTATTTATAACAGGGTTAATATTTTTTTTCCGCATTCTCTTGTTAGGTGCATTTTAAAGTATATATATATATATATATATATATATATATATATATATATATATATATATATATATATATATATATATGATATATATATATATATATATATATATATATATATATACATATATAAACACACGCATATTCTTGTTGTACTGTTTCATGTTATGTATATGAATACCTAGTATAGCTGTGTTCACTGAAAAGGTAGTTCCACTAATGGCTGCCATATCCATTAAATACCCATAACTCAAACATGCGTTCTTATTCATGAAAAGTGCCTCGATTATTTTTCTAATTATTAGAAACTATTATAGCAAATACACCGAGATAGTCTTGCTTCATTATTATCATCACTATTATTTTTATTACTACAACTAGTACTACTACTACTACTACTATTATAAGTATCAATATAATTAAATAACGCCACAATTATGAAACAATACTAAAATAGCTAAGAATGTCTAACAGTTGCAAGGGAATGGGGCACAAGCCTCCAGAAAAAGTGAGGAGGAGGAGAAGAAAAAGGAGGAGGAAGAGGAGGGAGAGGAGAAGGTTGAGGAGTGAGAGGAGATTTTTAGTGCTTTTCATCTCAGCTTAACATATAAATCTGCTCAAGATCTTCATGACTCATACAAGTCCACAAATAAATATATAAATAAATCAAATAAATAAAACTAAAATAATATATAAAACATTTCGATTATTATCTGTTGTCATTTGCGAACACTAGGGACCGCAATCTCTCAAAAGTGACAGGCCTGTGATCAAGCCATCGCAGGGCGTTAGGAAGGGCATCTAGCCTTGATTTTCTATTTAAAACTTGTCTGTGTCCATCCCCAAAATGGGGAATCATAGTGACACATAAAAAGGCAAAACAAACTACTTTGCCGTCATTCCTATTTGTAAGTGTAATCTTAGTTTTGTAATAGAAATCCCATTGTAAAATGCAAATAAATTTTTTTTTTTATTTGTTCCTCACCGATAATCAGGCCATTTAAACCCCATACATTCCTCTCCCCGCTCTATAGTGCTTATTTCTTTAACTCATTGGATTGCTTTTTATAATAATAATAATAATAATAATAATAATAATAATAATAATAATAATAATAATAATAATAATAATCAGAGTTGGAAAGTCAGTGACAACTTCAATAATAGAATTCTTTGTGTATAATGATTAGTTACATAAATTAAGCTTTCGCTTTCCACCGAAAACATTTTCAAGATACCAGTGAACTTTCTTGCAAAAGTCTTTAATAAGAAAGTTCATTGGAATCTTGGAAATGCTTTCGGCAGAAAGTGAAAGTTTGATTTAATGTCATTATTTATTAAACAGAAAACTCTACTGTATGTTTTTATTTCCTTAATAATAATAATAATAATAATAATAATAATAATAATAATAATAATAATAATAATAATAATAATAATAATAAGGTTGCAGAGTGAGGGTTTTCCAAAAATAATTGCGACAGACACTCTAAAATGAGTGTCTGTAGTACCTACATTGTATATTACATCAACCAGACCCATCGTCGTCTTCACTAGCCTCTGGAGCTTAGTATTTTGTTTTGGCTCAAAATATTACGACCGGATTCTCCTTCTGACACTAACCCCCTCCACGTATCACGGCTTCAAACAAGTATGGAGACTAGTCCAAGAAAACTAATATTGGTTTTGGTTGACAGATTTACAGCCGGATGTTGCTCCTGTTACCAATCCCTCCAAACTAGTAAGGTTTGCAACAGTCACCGGGAGTAGCTCATGGTAATGGGAAAGCGCTTTACGGCCGGGTGCCTTTCCTGAGACTAACTCCCTCCAAGTATCAGAGTTTATAGGATTAGCACTGAAAATACCCATGGAAGCTACTGTTGGAGTTGGCAGGAAGCTTTACGACCGCAAGTTCTTGCTCATACCAATTCTCTCCATGTTTCATGACTTGGGACCAGCAGAGAGTAGAGATAGTTTGATCCTCATATAGCTAGCATCAATATCTCATACTGCATGGAGACAATTCTTATATTAGCTTATGCTAGTACAAATCAAAATGGCAACTCCTGCATACTCAATAGACTTAATAGTGCAACAGATTCTTCGCGAATTTGGGGCTTGAAAGTGCAAAAGCCCCATTCCACGGCTTTTAATTATGAAATAAATAAGCTTAATCTGTGAGTATTTCATGAGGTACATCCTACTTTAGTACACATATAATGAGGTACATCCAGATACCACACGGTAGTTCAGTGGTGGAGCGCGCGAGTCGGAATGTTATCAAGGGTTCTATTCTACTGTTGGGCGTTAGGATGGGCATCCACTCTTCATTCACCAACTTCAACATCTCTTTGTAAACTCCATTAGAATGGGGCATATCTTTAACACAATAACCGGAATATGCACACTTTAATGAAGGGCATCTAATAACAAGTTTACATACTAGATTTAAAAAGAAATTATTTACATCCACCAGTACACCAATTCATTCAATCTTTACCCAACCATATCTCTTGGGTCATACACAGTGTAAGTGATTTTAGAGTTTTGCAGTGTAGCCTTGACAGCCGTAGCTGAAAACGCGCTTAAAAATATAAACCTGTATTTCGGTTACTTATAAGGATACAGTTGTAAGGGATGTACAATATAATTATATATTTGTTAATTCCATATCTTAAATGACTGCTTAAGAACTTCAGGCATAAATTACTATAGTACCCAAAAGGCAAAAAGGATTTGGTGTTTTGAACTATCAAAAACTGCAGCAAGTTCAAAATAAACGTCATTTATTTTTTTTTTCAGATCCAAGCCAGAGTAATTGCACCGAGTCCTAGCAATATAAGCCGGTTGAAAACCGATCAAGCAATGAGTAAATGAACTTGATCAAAACGACTGCCTAACTGATTATGAATATTATCATCAATTTATTAAATTATTAAATGTAAACTAGGAAATATGTAATCCCCTGACGGGGGGGGGGGTAAGAATACCTCTTCCGTGTTCCCCTGCGTATCGCTAATTTCAACTAAATGGGATGCAACGAGGGTATTAGAAATCCCCTCCTTTGAATTTTCCACTCTTAAAACAGTCAGGTGTTTTCCTTTAACTCAGCCACTCCCCTTATAAGGGGATAATGGCTTTTGAATAAGTAGATATATCAAATATGAAGTATTTCTTGAAAGAGAAGCAAGTCCTAAAGCCAAGGACGATAACTCCATGTAATCAATTCTCTTTAAAGTAGGCATTCAAATGAACATTACTCTTTTTTTTTTCTGTGTACACCTTTGCTAATAAATTATCTAATGTTTTGAATAAAACACATTTTTATTACAGACGATGAACCATTTATGGTTATCTGGGCTACTGAAAAAAAAAATCGAGACGATTTAAAAACAATGGCGTCAGCAAATGGCCTCTGTCCCCTTTCCTGAGGATTCCTTGGATCCCAACGCAAGATATCGCTGGCTCTTGTGTACCTCGCCGGTTTTCATTTGCCAAGGAAAATCATTGCTGTTTAAAATCCAATAACTCGCTCTGACACATTTAATGCGTTCTCTCATGATTTTTTTTCTTAAACGTCTCTCTGTCTGTCTCTGAAAATATGGAGTAATAATACACAATATGTAATATAATTTGTCTCTCTCTCTCTCTCCTCCAAGAGAAAATATGCAGTAACAAGACATAAGCTCTTTATGCAATAAAACTCAACTCTCTCTTATGCCCCAAAGGAAAATATGAAATAACAATACATAGGCTCTTTACGGATGTCTCTCTCTCTCTCTCCAGAGGAAAAATGTGCAATAAACAATACACATGCTCTAGTCTATATGCATTAATATTCAACTCTCTCTCCAGAGGTAAAATACTGAGTCACAATACACAGGCTCTATATGCAATATAGTTCATTTCTTTCTCTCTCTCTCCATACTGGCACCGAGCTCCAACTCAAGAGTACCAGGTTCGTACCCACGCTCTGAGGAGAAAAAATAAAAATCTATGAATCTGTCTCTCGCTTTGGTTTTCTAATTGAAGACGGAATGCAAATGCTTTCGCAAGGGGAGAAAGCTTCAACTAGGTCATTCATCACAGTAAAGCGTGGAAAACCCTCTTTACTGAACACCCACCATCATATACTGTCACGTGACACCCACGCCTGATTCTGACGTCTACAGATCGAGGGAGAATCAACAATACCGGGGGAGGGAGGAATAAAAGAGAGAGAGAGAGAGAGAGAGAGAGAGAGAGAGAGAGAGAGAGAGAGAGAGAGAGACCAATCAAGAAGGTCTGCGTTCCTTTTTGACCTAAAAAGGGACCTCATTGCTCTCGATCAAAGGTGAATGGTTGAAAAGACCTTGGTCAAAACCCCTTCTCCCATCCCTCAACATCCCCTTTCCCATCCATCCACACCCACCTTCCAACACCCTTCAATAAACAGACGACCAACTTTACTGACCTCCCTTCCCAATCACTAACTTTCCCTCCCTTTCCATCCTCAATAGACAACCTACCCCCCGTCACATCCTTAGTAATAGTTGCCAAGTATGTAATATTTATTTCATAAATCTTCACATATAGTAGGATTTTGGAACTGATAATTAAGGAATATATACATATTATATAAATATCTACTAAATAATGCCATTTACAATGATTCATATGAAAGGAGTATCGGCAAAAATGTATTTTTTATTCAATAATTGAGAATAGCGCTTATCCCCCGGCCATCCCCACCAGCCAATGGGATCGATGAACAACGGAGATGCAAAAGCGTATTGGCTCTAGGTGACCGAAACACTTTGGGAATTTCTTTCTTTATAACAAACAATATAACATTATTCACGCGTATTAATATATTCTAAGGAGAAATATTCCTGAATATATAATATTGAGTAAAAATATATCAAATATATCTCCATGTGGTCATTTATAAAGTTTAGGTAAATTAACACACGGGTTTAGAAAACGAACGAAGAAAACTGCTAAATTTTCGAGTCTTACGAAAAAAAAAACTGAGTATATTTATACGGGTCGGGGAGGGGGGTCTGCGTTAATTACGGGACCGGATTTCACGCACTCGTGCACTGCACCGTAAAAGCAGGCGGAGGGATGCTGGAGGGAGGGGATGGGGTGGAAAGTTCTCCTCGAGAGGTACCCCACCCTTAATCGGGAGGGGGAGAGGCTTCGGCAGCACCCAGAAGCACTGAAAGTAGGCTAACGTTACACGACTATCACAGACGTCACCTCTCTCTCTCTCTCTCTCTCTCTCTCTCTCTCTCTCTCTCTCTCTCTCTCTCTCTCTCTCTCTATAGGGCTTACCAATAAATCGATACAGACGGAGGCGAGCGACATCATTCTCAGTGGCTCTGTTCATCTAATTGTCATAATACGTTTCCCTTCCCCCCACCCCACTTAAATCTCCCTCCATCTAGTCTCACCCCTTCTTAAAGTATGTAAATTTTAAAATAAAGGGGGAAGGGGTGTACGGCCCCTTTTCCCGCATTCAAAAACACTGCAAGTTTGCAGACAGGTTTATATAGACACACATGGACGGATTGCTATTACATATACATATCTATCATTAATTTCATTTTGTTTTCCTTTTAAAGAGTACTGTAGAAAGGGATTTTAAACCCAGCCACTGGAGTAGCAAGCCAGGATTAACTCAGTGCTGATCCCAAGCCCGTATCATTGGAGAGGGTTGCGGCAGGAGCGGCATCTGGCTGTAAAACTGATAAAAAGTTTCTAGAAGAGGCTGGTGAAAAATAGCGACCCCATAGGATGAGCTGAAGATAAAAGAAGATGAAAGAGCTTCGGACGAGTATTTTTCCACTATAAAAAATCCGTAAAAGATACTGTTCCAAAAATAACTCCACATATCTAATGGTGTACTACATGAGCCTTCTGAGGACGCGGTTACTCACTTTTTCTCATCTCCAAGTTAATTCAACAAAAGTAGATTCTGTAAGAGTAAGTACTAGGAGTTGAATTCGGGACTTCCTAGGTGAAAAACAGATACTGTACTTACATATATCTAATTCCCGGATAACGTATAATAAATAAATTAGGCTCTTTTTTTTTTACCCCATTACATATCACTATTATTCTCCAATATAGGAGTGGATACAGACAGTGTGACTGGGGAATTAAGGCTGGATGCCCTTCCTTGCGCCTCGTAGTGGGTTTGATCGCGGGTCTGTTATTCCATAAGTAGAGCTCTATTTTGGACGTTTTTAAGGAGATAATTTTAAAAAACAAACCAGTTTTTATATATGGCGATTTTAATGATGATCAACTAAAAAGAGAAAATAAAATGAGTAGACTTATTAAGAATTTAAATCTAGAACAGATTATAAATAAACCAACTAGAATCACTCCCACTTCAGTTTCCCAAATCGATCTAGTAATAACAAACTCCAAACATATGATAACTAAGTGTGACGTAATGCCAAGCCCTATAGCAGACCACGAGGAAATTGTAACGTCCCTAAATATTCGCAAACCAAAGAGACAACCAATCTTTAAAACATTCAGATGCTTAAGAAATTATTCACAAGAATTACTTTGTAGTTTACTTATGAATGAAGTACATAAATTAAATGAAATTCTATATACCGATAATATAAATAAACAAGTAAGAATTTTAACCAGTGTCTTATCATCATGTATAGATCGATGTGCACCACTCGTGACAAGAGAAATATTTCGTCCCCCCGCTCCTTGGATAACAGATGACATAAAAAACATTATGAAAGAAAGAGACAAACTACAAAATGAAGTAAAACTACAAAGAGATAATATCCCTTTAAGAGAAAAGTTTACAGAGCATAAGAAACAAGTAAAATCATTATTAAGTAACAGTAAGAAACAGTATTACAAAAATGAATTTCAAAACGCTAAAGGCAATATCTCTGATACATGGAAAATTGCTAAAACCATGCTTTCCAATAACTGTAATAAAAGTAGTAACATATCAATTATACCCGATGAGGTAGATGTAAGTGCTAAAGCAGAAGAGTTCAATAATTTTTTCGCTGAAGTGGGGAAAAAAACCTTTGAAAAAACAAAAAAAGAAATAATAAATGAAATCAATAATAGTAATGGTGGTAATAATAATGATGATGGTAGTAGTAATAATAATAGAAATGTTGATAATGGTGTAAATAATAATGATGGTGGTAGTAATGGTAATGATAATAGTGATGATGGTAGCAATAATAATAATAATGTAAATTTGGAAGAACATAGTGCATTCAATAGAAGTACTGATGTCTTTAACCCTACTACAGTAGATTGTAATACAGTAATCTTAGTAATAAAAAATCTGAAAGACTCTAATGCATATGGATCAGATGGAATTTGTTTTCGTTTTATTAGAGATTCATTATTTGTAATAGCTTATTATCTGACGGTAATAATCAATACTTCCATAGTTACCAATATCTACCCAGATTTATGGAAAAATCCCCATGTAATTCCTGGTTTTAAAAATGGAAATCCTGACGACGTCTCTAACTATAGACCAATCTCTTTACTACCAATTTTATCAAAGATACTTGAAAAGATTGTTGCAAATCAGTTAAGTGAGTTTCTTGAAAAAAAATAAACTTATTGCAAAAAGTCAACACGGTTTCAGGCCAAAATTATCAACTGAAACTGCCTTATTGAAAATATCAGATGAAATATACAAAAATATAGATAATAAGAAAATATCATTGCTACTACTACTCGATCTTTCTAAAGCTTTTGATAGTGTAAACCATAGTATATTATTAGAAAAATGCAAAAAAATGAACATTGACCCAAGCTGGTTCGAGAACTATTTAAAAAACCGCTACCAGTCAGTCAGAATAAAAGATACAGTTTCAAGTTCCAAGAAGGTATTGTTTGGGGTCCCTCAGGGATCGATCCTAGGACCTATACTTTTTCTAATATATGTAAACGATCTAGTAAAATATTTACCTAACTGTTATGTCATTCAATATGCTGACGATACTCAAATCTTAATTGAAGGAGAAATTAATGATTTAGAAAATATTATTCGTAGAGCAGAAGAAATTTTGTATATGGCTAAACGTTACTTTCTAAAAAATGGTCTGTTACTTAATGAAACTAAAACCCAATCTATTCTTATCGGATCCAGACAATTATTATCAGAAGTTGATGACAATCTTCATATAAATTTTAACGGTAATATCATTAAGCCAATGAACTCGGTAAAGAACCTAGGTGTCTATTTTGACCGTTACATGAATTTTGAAATGCATATAGATGAAATTTATAAAAAAGTAATGGGTACTCTAATATATCTAAATAGGGTAAAAGACTCATTTGAAACATCAACTCGTATAATAATTGTCCAGTCCTTAGCTATGAGTTTAATTAATTACTGTCTCAAAGTTTGGGGATGTACAAATAAGACTCAATTACAAAGAATACAAAAGTTACAAAACTTTGCAGCACGAGTGGCTGTTGGCAATGTAAGAAAATACGAGCACATCTCTCCTGTTTTAAAAGATCTAGAATGGATAAAGATTAGAGATAAATATGTTTTTGATATATGTACCTTTGTTTTTAATATACTAAGAAACAATATTCCTGATTGCTTGTATAATTTTTCTACAGTAAGCTCAGTTACCGGGTTAACTACCCGTCAAGGGGAAGATTTATTAGTACGAAGGTCTAAAACTGATATTGGCTCAAGAGATATAAACATTCGTGGACCTCATTTATATAATCAGCTTCCCAGAGAACTAAAAAATGCTGGTTCAGTGTATACTTTTAAATATAATCTTAAGAAGTTACTCTTAAAGGAAGATTTACTTGTAAATTTTAATTGTACACCCATATTTGAATACCCAATGTATGTTGGAAATAA